>JACXGI010005208.1:0-48459 GCA_016801175.1 Esox masquinongy | reverse complement strand
CTGAAGAGGGCTGTGCACAGGAGATGTCCTCGCAATCTGACAGATTTGGAGCGCTTTTGCAAAGAAGAGTGGGCAAATATTGCCACATCAAGATGTGCCATGCTAATAGACTCCTACCCAAAAAGACTGAGTGCTGTAATAAAATCAAAAGGTGCTTCAACAAAGTATTAGTTTAAGGGTGTGCACACTTATGCAACCAAGTTATTGTGAGTTTTTTATTTTTCCCCCTCAAAGATTTCAGTTTGTTTTTCAATTGAATTGTTCACGTTATAGGTTACATTAAAGGTGGAAAAAGTTCTGACATGATTTTTCTTTCTCATTCTTTTACATTACAAGAACCTGGCATTTTAACAGGGGTGTGTAGACTTTTTATATCTACTGTATATATAGTACCGGTCAAACGTTTGAATACACCTGAGCAGTGGCGTCGTTAGGCCTGGGCTTCCGGGGCTATAGCCCAGATCTTTTATGAATAGCCACGGATCTCAAACTGACCAAAAAAAATAATAATAAAAAAATAGCCTCTGATATATTCATCTATAATTCCAATCGCGCATTATGACAATGTAGGTGTGAAATGTACATGCTAGCGGGTGGGGCTAAGCCCCAAATGTATTGTGATCCTAGCAACGCCTCTGCACCTGTGAAATGTGTTTAAAGCTAATTTATCTGGACAGTTCTTTGCTTGGAAAGAAACTACCATTCTCACATCACTGTTAGTCAAGGTATTGATGTCTTTGACATTTTTCTTGATGGCCTTGACTGTCAGTGCAGAGTAAACTGCGCTCGTGACTGGGGGCAAGTCAGTGCGTGTGCGGGGAGCTTATTAAACATCTCCTGCTTGGTCCTGAAGATATGAGTAGCTGTAGTGTTGTGATCAAAAAAGGACACCACCTTTCTGATTTTACCATGGAGGCGGGACTTCTGGTTCACTCCCGTTGCTTTCTGTGATGCAAGATTGATTACATGTGCAAAGCATACAATTTTTTGCCTAAGTACAGTTTCAGTGATTCAAATATTGAATATATTTAATATAATATTCCCGACATTATCTTTTTTCACAGAAATAGTTGTGTTGGGACTCTCAAGTTTCCTCTCTGGCACTGACTCCTTAAGTACTTCTGCCAGATGTGCACTTGCGTGACTATAATAAAGGGGGTTTCTGTTGTACAGTACTTCTCATCTCCCAGTCTGTGGTAATTAAATGAGTTGTCACTATTTACTAGGTCTCTGTAGCCGTGGAAGCCCATCCATCTGTAGTAAGAGCCACACAGGATGCTTTGTCCAATTAATTCTTAACTTGTACTTTGGCTTCCTCATATGTTGCAGGTATTACCCGTTTGCTGAAATATGTATGAGAGGGACTTTCTTAACATGGCTCGAGCATATGTACAAGGGGTTGAAAACCCTCTTCTTGACCACAAAGTATGGCTGGACATCCGTGGCTATAAACACAAATTTCTTTGATCCGGCGTGGGTGTGTTGACGTTTAAGTTGTTAGCAACTGCGTAGACAACTTTTGGCAAGCAGTGGTGACATACATTCAATGTTTTATAGGTAACTCTATGTCCATTACCATGTATTCTACTGGAAAGCCAAAATTGTTGCAAAGAAAAAGACATATCTCAGACTGGCCAATAAAAATAAAAGATTACGATGGGCGAAAGAACACAGTCACTGGACAGAGGAAGGACTCTGCCTAGAAGGCCAGCATCCCGGAGTCAACAGTTGTCACTGTTGATGTTGAGACTGATGTTTTGCGGGTACTAGCCTATATAATGAAGCTGCCAGCTACAATAGTCATTTCCTACAATAACAATGTCCACACTGTATTTCTGATCAATTTGATGTTATTTTAATGGACAACATTTTTTCTTCTCTTTCAAAAACAAGGACATTTCTATGTGACACCAAACTTTTCAATTTATCTTTTAACAATGATCGTTGCCTCCGATCGCCATTTTATTGGTGAGGCAGTATTTTGTTATTCTAGCACTTTTCATTTGAAACTATAAAATGACTATAGGGTTAAGGTGCAGACTGGCACCTTCAATTTTAAGGTATTTTCATCCATAATAAATGAGCCATTTACAAATTACAGCACCTTTTGTACATAGTTGCTCCATGTTAGGGTGACATGTATTTGGACAGATCAAACTTATGCAGAATAATGTAGTCATGTTTAGTATATGGTGGCAAATCGATTGCATGCAATGGCTGACTAAAGTCTGTTACACATAGGCATCTCTAGACACTGGGTGTTTGCTGTAATTGTTAAAGGGTTCATCCAATATTGATGAAAATACATTGAAATTAAACCTGACAGTCTGCGCTTTTACCCCATAGTCATTGCATCGTTTTCTAAATCAATGTGCTGGAATACTGATCCAGGAAAACAAATAATGTGTCACTGTTCTAAAACTTTCAGAGTAGTACATTGCAATTATAGCTAGTGGACATCACAAGCCTAAAATCGTAGGAAAATATGCTGTGCACTGCAATTAACCTTTTGTTCTCTTTCAGTGTGTTTATGTGATCTGACCCCTGACTTCTGTGATATTGGCTGCTGCTGTGACATTGTGGACTGCGACATCCCTGACTTAAGCTCGGTCTTCAGTGGATGTTCAGATGAAGTCATGTGCGTTTATATGAGTTTGCTTTGGTAGATCTGTCCTTGCTTTCCCACTAGCCCAATAATATTTTTTTATTAATTACAACCCCGTTTCAAAAAAGTTGTGACACTGCGTAAAATGCAAAGAAAAACAGAATGCAATAATGTGCAAATCATTCATCCCTATATTTAATTCAAAATAGTCCAAAAACAATATATCAGATGTTGAAACTGAGAAATGTTACCAGTTTTGAAAGTCAAATGTATTCCCATTCTTGCTTGATATGGGATTTCAGCTGCTCAACAGTTCGGGGACTCCTTTGTCGTATTTTTCGTTTTATAATATGCCAAATGTTTTCAATGGGTGACAGGTCTGGACTGCAGGTAGGCCAGTTTAGCACCCGGACTCTTTTACTACAGAGCCATGCTGTTGTAACACATGCAGAATGTGGTTTGGCATTGTCTTGCTGAAATAAGCAAGGCCTTCCCTGAAAAAGATGCCATCTGGATGGCAGCATATGTTGCTCCAAAACCTGTATATATTGTTCAGCATTAATGGTGCCTTCACAGAGACTGCAAGTCATGCCATGTGCACTAATGCACCCCCATACAATAACGGATGCTGGCTTTGAACTGTGTGCTGATTACAAGCCGGATGGTCCCTCTCTTCTTTAGCCCGGAGGACGTGTTGTCCATGATTCCCAAAATGAATTCATTATTTTGATTCGTCAGACCACAGGACAGATTTCCACTGTACCTCAGTCCATCTTAAATGAGCTTGGGCCCAGAGGAGGCGGCGGCGTTTCTGGATCTTGTTCATATATGGTTTCTTCTTTGCATGGTAGAGTTTTAACTTGCATTTGTGTATGCAGCGACGTACTGTGTTCACAGACAGTTTTCGGGAAGTGTTCTTGAGCCCATGCGGTGGTCCACTACAGAATCGTGTCTGTTTTTGGTGCACTGCTGTCTGAGGGCCTGAAAATCACAGCCATCCAATATTGGTTTCGGCCCTGTCCCTTGCATACAGAGATTTATCTGGATTCTCTGAATCTTCTAATGATATCATGTACCGTAGATGATGAGATCCCCAAACTCTTTGCAATTTTACATTAAGAAACTTTATTCTTAAATTGTTGCAGTATTTGCCTGCACAGTCTTTCACAGAGTGGTGAACTCCTTACCTTTCTTTACTTCTGAAAGACTCATCCTCTCTGGGATGCTCTTTTTATAACCAATCATGTTACTGACCTGTTGCCAATTAACCTAATTATTTGTGAGATGTTCCACCATGTTTTTTTTGCATTACACAACTTTTCCAGTGTTTTGTTGCCCATGTCCCAGCTTTTTTTAAACATGTTGCTGGCATCAAATTGAAAGTGGGCATATTTTTTCCAAGAAACAAAAACATTTCTCAGTTTCAAATATCTGACACCATTTAAAGCTAGATAGACTTGTTGCTAAAATAAATACATACTTTGCAGGACTACATCCACATTAACCTATCCAATACAAGACGGAATGTTCTTGTTTAAATAACTATATTTTAAATGTGTGCATGAGAGATGTCTTTTTAGGGCTACAATCACCGCCACTCTTCACTGCATAAGTGTCAGAAGTGGGATTTAAAGATTAATTTGACCAGTTTAATGACTTGATGTTTTGCAGATCTGGAGATTGCATTGAGAGATGGTTGTTGTTCAGAGCCAATGTGGATCCTTCACGTGTCACTGTCACAAACAAATTGTTCTGCGTTCAACCAGAAGAGGGTAATCACACTTTCTCTCTGTGTACAGTTATGAAAATATAAGGATACTCCTGGAAAGTTTTTTTCCACATATTAGACACATGGGTGTTTAAGCTAAATTCCAAACACATTCATTGATAAAGGCAAGTTAAAGGCAATTTAACAAATCACACAAAACAATTACTTTAAAGCCATTTATGCAATTAATAAACGGAAATGTAATTTCCTTATGCGGAAAAAGTTTCTGATTTGTTTATCATTGTGCAATGTAAACCTAGCTTTATATTCACATAAATAGGCAAGAAATAGAATCAGGTGCACAGAATAACCTCATACCAATCGTGGAGGCATGTGACATCATGGTTTTGGGCAAATTGCCATCATTGAGTCAACCATGAATTCCAGATTGTACCAAAGAATTCTTCAGGAGGCCATCTGTCAAAAAGCTTAAGCTGAACTGAACGTGGATCTTGCAACAGGACAATAATCCACAACAAATAGAATGACTCAGAATGAAGAAATGGGGGGTTATGGGAATGGCTGAGTCAAATCCTATCGAAATGCTGGGGGTGGACTTGAAGTGGGCTCTGCACGCAAGGATGCCCTAAAACGTGACACATTTGAAGCAGTACTATAAAGAGCCATGGGCAAACCTTCTTCCCAGACGATGTAGGAGACTGATAGACAGTTAGAAGAAATGGCTACATACAAGTTATTTCAACCAAATGGGGCAACATCAGCTATTGAAGCTTGGGTTTTACTTTCTCTGTAGGTTTTTGATGAAGAAGTTACTGTTTAGTATAATTTTTCATTGTCATCTATTAAATCAGGTACCTTTTATATGTTCTTGTTGTTTGGAACTGAAGATTAAATATCCATATCTCGAAATATGTCTAAAAAAAACTTTCCAGGTGTACTTATTTTGACTTTATGTAGATATACATTATCATAAGTATATCTACATTTTCTCTTTGGAAATGTCTTCAAAGTATCAAAGTTAACATGAAATGCATTGGCTCCACAAGTATACTCTGTGCCACTCAGTTAAGTGCTTCGTTTCTTGCACAAATTGAACCCCAAAAAACAGGGATGTTTTCCAGTGCCTCACAAAGAAGGGCAGCAATTGGTAGTTGGTAGTTTTTTTTGGTGGGGGGAGTTTGCCTGTGGCCAACCCCTAAACTTAGGAATAATGGTTGTTTAAATATATTTTTCTGTGTTTTTAATCTAGAAAACAAAAATCAAAATGCTAATTATATTAGGCCTGGCACATTATATAGGGCTATAAAACAAAAACAAAAGTTTCTAGATTTGTATTGAAATATCAAATTTGGATGTGCTGCATTTTTGTGGGAGATGACATGTTTACTCTTGCCTTGTTGACCTTTTGACGTTGAAGGTGGGTGAATACTTTTGACAGGCACTGCACAGGCACGCAGACACACACAAATAGGCTAATACCCTGCACCCATTTTACTCACATTCACTCCTAAATGAGAAATTCCATTTGTAATAGCTTATGTGTTTGTTTTTCTATTGTGCATTTCAATTTATTTGTGTACGCCTTCATTTTTCAGCTTAAGCACAAACATGCTCCTTGTAAAAAGAAATACAAAAAGTTTCCTGAAGGTGATCTGTCCATTCCTTGTGCAGAGAACACCACAGGCCCTCAGACACTTGCAGCTCTCACTAAAAATGCACCAACCTTGGACTACTCCTACCACTTCTCTTGGAAGGGATCTGCTACCTATAGTACCCATACCAGAGATTTCTATAGGGTATGTTGAGATTTGCTGTTAACCATCTTAACCAGCCACTGAATCGTTCAGACAGGCTCAGTCAGTTTTTTCTCCCCTGGCCAGCTCTGATGGGTCTTGTTACTCTGTCCCAGGTCGATGACACAATCATGACCCATTTCATCCGCTCCTCCATTCGGGGGGTCCTGCGACAGCCTTCACCAGGGGCCACCACATCTTTCTGTGTCGACCGTAACCCTGCCAGTAAGATGACACCTCGGCCGCCATGTTCTGTTGCAAAAACATTGTCGAATCTTGCAGAAAAACATTCCATGAATTGAGCTGGCATGATTGCTTGTTAAACGTGTCAGAGGGGGCTTTTGGTTCTACATATTGGAGTATTTCTACCTGAACATGGGCCAGTGTTAAGTTCTGCAAAACGCACCCCCATACTCTGAAATAAGTGGAAGTCTTACAGCTGCAGTTTATTGACATGCTGGATGGTGGGTAGTCTTGGGAGGCCAGGGTCATTTTTATTATGCATAAAATGGAAGAAAACTGATGGTAACAGGAAGGGACATGTCCAATGTGTATCACTCATTTCTGTTTTCCTTTGTGAAATCTTTTCCATTGAATGCTTTATCAACCACAACCCAGTACTTTAAATAGTTTTATGTAATTTTTTTCTTTATTTGTACTTTTGTCTTTTTGTTGTAGGATTCCTTCGTTCCATTTCTCTCTCTTGCACCCGCACACTAACTCCCCAGTCCTGTGCAACAGACCCCAGTCTTAACGCGAAGTCTTACTTCACTGACATCAGACTGCTCAAGGTTAGTATGTGTCTGTGTGCATCCTAGTATTTTTGTGTGTGCAGTGTGAACTTGTTCATGAATAGGAGGATTGTGTACAATGACTCTGTTGACATTTAATGTAAAGTTGTCTGGGTTGGTCCAGTGGTCCAATCCACTGCTTTTGATGCACATGTACTGTTAGAGGGTAGTGTCAAACCCGTCACACTGCTCTTCCTGCAAAAAAAAAACATTTTTCTCCACTGTCTTTAAACAATAAAGCATAAATTATTTAAAAAAAAAAAAACTAATAACACTAATGAGTTGCCTTGCAGTTTTTAATTTTAACACTTTAAGCCACTTCTAATGATTATCATCATTACAGATTCCAGTTCGTGAGAGTGTTCAGCTAACCCCAGATAATCTGGTAAGATTTCACACAGATTAGAGGGAAACGGCTTGTGACCGGTTTTCAATTGATTCTTTCTGCGACACTGTTCTTGACCTTTATTCTGGAGTGTGTCAGGATTACACCAATCCTGACACTTGATGTATGCTGGGAAAATGTACATACTTCAGGGAGAGTAGTGAACAACAGTGAAGAATTGCCTACGTTGGGAGAAGGTGAAAACCTTTGGCTAGCAGTCATTAACCTTTTATTGTCTCGCTCTCTTAGATTTCTATCCACCCCAAGCTTGAGTCTGGTTGGTCTGAGCCGAGAGAACAGAATGGTTCCTGTCTCAACTTGGTGTCAAAGGTTGGCAATGAAACAATTAAATAGCCCAAGAATATTGGCATATTTGACAGAATGACAGCCATGTTCAAAATCTGTCTTGCCTACTATTTCTTAATCAACTTGCTGTGTACTAATTGTATTGCATAATATTTAGTAAACCTGTACTCTCTGTATACTGATGAGCCAAAACAATATGACCACCTGCCTAATATGTTGTTGGTCCTCTGCGTGCCGCCAAAATAGCACCGACCCACCAAGGCATGGACTCTACAAGACCCCTGATGGTGTCCATTGGTATCTGGGATGAAGACATTAGCAGGAGATTCTTTAAGTCCTATAAGTTGCGAGGTGGAGCCGCCGTGGATTGGACATCCCAGACGCTCAGTAAGATTGAGATGTGGGGAATTTGGAGGCCAGTGCGATTCTTCATCATGTTCCTCAAACCATTCCTGAACAATGTGTGCAGTGTTGCAGGGCGCATTATCCTGCTGAAAGAGGCCACTGCCATTAGGGAATACCATTGCCATGAAGGGGTGTATCTGGTTTGCAACGATGTTTAAGTAGGTGTCAAATTGACGTCCACATGAATGCACAGACCCAGGGTTTCCCAGCAGAACATTGCCCAGAGCATCTCACCCGCTCCACCAGCTTGTCTTCTTCCTACAGTGCATCCTGGTGTCTCACTCCAGGTGAACAGTTGTCCGTCAGATCTTTTAACCGGTATACAGTGCACACATACACAGCCGTCCACGTGGGGTAAAAGAAAACGGGACTCATTGGACCAGGCACCCTTCTTCCACTGCTCCAAGGTCCAGTTCCAACACTCGCGTGCCCATTGTAGGCACTTTCGACGGTGGCCAAGGGGCATCATAGGCACTCTGACCGGTCTGCAGCTACGCAGCCCCATTCGCAGCAGGCTACAATGCTGTGTGTGGTGACACAGTCCTCCCATAACGATCATTAACATTTTCTGTGACTTGTGCCACAGTTAACCTTCTGTTGGTTCAGACCAGATGGGATAGCCTTTGTTGCCCTCGCGTATTGATGATCCTTGGGTGCCCAACACCCTGTTGCTGGATTGTGGTTTGTCCCTTCTTGGACAATCTTCATCCGCCACCTTAGGCCTCATCTGATCAAACAAGCCGGTAGCCTCTGCCCGTTCCCTTCGTCCAGTCTCATGTTTGAGTCCTTTTCTTTATGTTTGTCTGTGTATTGTCCACTCGCTATTCTCGGATGTTGTTTGTTTTGTACCTGATGTAAAGCGTCTTTGGGTCCCAGAAAAGCGCTATATAAGTTTAATGTATGTATTGGACCTCACCACGGCTGACCGGGAGCACCCCACAAGCCTTGCCATTTCAGAGATGTTTTGACCCAGTCGTCGGGCCATAACAATGTGGCCCTTGTCAAAGTTGCTCAGATCTTTACTCCCGCCATTTTCTAATGCATCCAAAATGTTGACTACGATAACTGATTGTTCGCTTACCATCTAATCTACCCAGACCTTGACATGTGTCCTTGTTAAGAGATGATAAGTGTTATTCTCTTCACCTGTAAGTGGTCATGTTTTGGCTCATCAGTGTAGGTAGCAAATTAAATATGACTTTACTAATCCACATCCCCACTGAGACGCTGATGGCATTTTCAGATATTTAACAGACGATCTAGCAACCTTTTGGTTACTGGTCAACTGCTCGAATTTCTACCTACTACCTCTGCCATTCATTCAAGTTTGTAGAGAGCTTTTGATCTATTTTGATTTTAAGCTGTTATCAAACAATTGTGTGTGAAATTCGGATTGTTTTGGTGGTAGTGTGCAGAACATTCTGCTGACATCCTGGCCTTTAAAGCATACTCGATTTGTACATTTAATTTACTTTCACATACCCCCAAAATGCCTACTATTTAGAACACAATAATAGGTGTTTAGACACAATCTGTGTAAGTTTCTAGCTCACATTTCCTCCCATACTTTTTTTTTTTACATACAGGTGGAATATCTTTTATGGTACACAATTATAGGGGAAATTGTTATGGCAACAGTGAACGTGGTCTTAGTTGACGCAGACTCTGACAGGATGTTTTTGCAGATGCATACTGTCGATTTCCAGGTAAGCTTCCAATCAATGTCTCAGTGTTCTGGTCAATTTCATTTCATTTTAATCTGGGAATTTCTGTTTTCTGAACTGACTGAATTGGAAATGGAATTGCCCCCTCCCTAGTTAGACTATGGTATGGCTCAATAATGAAATGTAATTGAATGTAATCTCTTCTCTTAGTTAGCCACGCCCCCTCCAACTCCTGGACCAACCCCTGTAGTGGGACTGACAGAGGGGACTCCTGTGATTGGTCAGGTTGGCAGGACTGCCCAAGATGTATCCTTACCTACAGGAATAGCACACATTACATGCAGAGGCAATGTTTTTTTCTTTTTGGGCATTTTAATTTGTCTACAAAAAGAAAAGCCCTTTTATATTCAGATGCACTGAGCTATCATTGTGAGTGCCAAACTACAGATTATTTTACCTTGTTCAGTTGCCTGTCAGATCTTCTAACCGTTAAGCTGCCCGGTAGCGTTCTTACATTTTGACTTTTACATTGTGTTACATTGTGTTAAATTTAAAGACTGTTCCAAAAAGATACTTTTTACATTTTTGTAAAAGAGACCTATTATAATACTTTTTGGGCCGACACTGCAGTCCCTTTCAAGATTTGCCCATAACAACCATTGCACTAATTATACCTATTAGTCTTATTTTTTTATTTTAAATTTAGTTGGAATGACGCTCAAAAAACCACTGGAAGAGCAGTTCAGAAGGGGTGGGACATCTGGCTTTTGTTATCCAATGGGTTTTGAGAATGAGACGAAGAGAGTAGTGCACTACTATTTTCTTCCTTTGACTCTGAGTCAGCTATCTGTTTTAGGTGTGTCTCAAGGTGGGGAGTGCTCCATTGACCCCAGAATGCCCATTCTTTTTATGCACAACACCATCACAGGCTGTACCTTCAAGTAAGACTACAATACCCATCATCCATAGCACTTAGTGTCAATGTCCTGTCCACATGCCTTGTCTCATTGTAGCTGTCCACATGGCTTGTCAGTTCTATCTATACATCCACTTCTGTTCAAAAGTTTGTGGTTGCTTAGAAATGTCCTTGTTTTCGAATGAAAGCTCATTTTTTGTCCATTAAAATAACATCAAATTGATCAGAAATACAGTGTAG
Organism: Esox masquinongy; assembly: GCA_016801175.1. Classification (NCBI taxonomy): domain Eukaryota; kingdom Metazoa; phylum Chordata; class Actinopteri; order Esociformes; family Esocidae; genus Esox; species Esox masquinongy. The sequence goes on along the minus strand of JACXGI010005208.1, from coordinate 37,625 downwards.
ACATTGTTAATGTTGTAACTGACTATTGTAGTTGGAAACGGCTGATTTTTTTGGAAGCACCATCAGTTCTGTGTTCCAATGGCATGTTGTTTGCTTATCCAAGTTTATTATTTTAAAAGACTCATTGATCATTAAAAAACCCTTTTGCAGTTATGTTAGCACAGCTGAAAACTGTTGTGCTGATTATATATGCAATAAAACTGGCCTTTAGACTAGTTCAGTATTTGGAGCATCAGCAACTGTGGGTTCGTTTACAGCCTCAAAATGACCAACCCTGTTGAACTGGGTGCATCTTAACCATATGGGATGTAAGAAGTGCCCTTCAAGCCAATCCAACTTGTGGGAGGTGCTTCAGGAAGCATGGAGTGAAATCTCTTCAAATTACCTCAACAAATTGACAACTAGAATGCCAAAGGTCTGCAGGGCTGCAATTGCTGCAAATGGTGTATTCTTTGATGAAAGCAGTTTGAAGGACACAATTAAAATTAATGATTAAAAATCATTATTTCTAATTTTGTCTCCTATTCATTTTGCTATATTTCCTATTCAACTCATTTCATGTATGTTTTCATGGAAAACAAGGACATTTCTAAGGGACCCCAAACGGTAGTGTACATAATGCTGTACCTTAAGGTCTGACTACAATACCTATCCATCTAGCTTATTTGTTTGTAGTTTTGTAACTGTAAATGTTTATAAAGTATGTGAAAATATATAATGCCATGGATACGCTGATGGCTTTCAGCAAGACAATGCAACACTGTCCTATATTCATCCCACCAACCACAGACAGTGTTTAGCCTATTTGCACGCCCTATTAGAGACCCCTGGGATATATGTGCGACCAGGACACAAACTGTACGAGCAGTAATGTGAGGCACTGACTTGGATAATTATGCCACTGTGGGCCTGTTTTTAGAATTTGAATTTACTTATTTGCTTATTTGAATTCACTTATTTGTTTTATCAAAAAATGATTGTAATATTGTTTACTAACAACATTTGGCATGACCATGCTCAGCTATTATGCAATTTAATTTCTCTCTCCCTCTCTCTCCTTAGTTCTCCCTCTGTCAACTGCTCAGAGCTGCGCTCAAAGCTCTACAAGGTCTTACAGGGGGCTGCAGCACCCACCCTGGTTGCCATGACTTCAGGGTCACAGCCTAACTGGGCCAGAGTCATAACACAGGTGTGCACTGTGACGACACAGGTAAGTCTGATCTGTTAAATGGATAACAAACTGCTCCTTTCAAGCAACTTAATAAGACAATCATTTTATTTCTTCATATTGTATTCAGAATTACATTTAAAATAATTCCCTGGCACTACATAGATTATTTAAATATTTAACTAACTCATGATCAGGCTTAGTGCCCCTGTAGCGTTAAGACATAAAAGTGTGAACCCCTGGCAGGCCCCATTAAAACTAGCATGGGAAACCTTGTGCTATTCTATTAATATCAGACAACAACCATAGCACAAAAGCTTGTCTATTGGTTGAAGTATGAAGGAAAGGGCTAGGACCTAACTTGTGACTTGACTTGGATTCAAGTTTTTGGGACATATTTTTTGTGAGCATCACTACAATGTTTAGTTACTCGACTAGCTCACTATTTCATGTAACTGAGTTTCTGCTTGTCATAAATATGCTACTATCAGTCACTGGCAGGTGCATAAATGTATTCTGATTGCTCTATCTCAGGAGGAGTCGTGTGAGTCCGGGTGTGTCCTCCCTCATTCTCTGTCTGTCCAGGTGCTCTGGGCTCGAACAGGTCTCCTGGCCCTCCCCCAGAAATTCATCCTAGGGGCCAAATACCTCTTCCATTGTCAGAGGGTCAGGGTAAGAGTTGAGCAAAGGACTTTAATATTCTCTAGCTATTTCTACTGATTTTCTTTTGGATTATTCCTTGCATATTCCTTCAGACTGATTTACACTTGAAACAACTGGAGTGTGAATGTATGTTTAATGTATAACAAAAAAAACAGCAGTATGGCTTTCCCTCTGGCCCACAGCTCTTTAGCAAAAACAACATTTCCAATAAAGTTTTTGTGACAACATGAAATCAAAATAATTGAAATAAAAGAGTTTTTACTGCTGATCAACACAAAAGTCCATAATGTCAAAGTGAACAATTAAATCTAAAAATAGTTAACTAAATTAATTACAAATAAATACAGGTTTGAATTTTCATTCCTGTGCTGTTTTTTTCATAATGTCTCAATCCCGCAAAAGTTATGTAACCACAGAACTTTCCTGTCCTGCCCCGATAAAAATCATTCCCATCCTGTCCCGTGTTCATTTTCATTTGCAAAAACAGTTGTACATATACGGTACCAGTGAAAAGTTATAAGTAGAACACTAAAGACAAATCCCTTGAATGTAAAACCATAAATCTATTTTCTTTTAACTTAGCTAAGTCTATTGGTCCCAGTCATCACAAAAATGTGCAAATACCTAATTCAACAATGTTGTAAGAGAAAAGAAAGGGCACTCACAGTGTGAGTGGTTAGAGGAAAAGGAGAGACAGCAACCAGGCCATTGTGTTAAATAACACTAATGTGTTATTTATAATCTCTTCTAATGACACTGATGTCTTTACTGCATCAAACTAAGAAATTATCTACATGCTAAGGCAATTTGAGAAAAAAAATCATATTTGGGTTCAACCTGTTTGATTCTCTAGCATGCCCTTCTCATCTTAACTTTTAATTCTATGATTTTAATTAAATATTCAATTGATTAGCCAGACATCTCTTAATAATTGTCACAGGGAGGCTCTAAAGCAAATTTAGTCTAGTGCCGCTCTGATATCGTTGTGATTATACATGTCAGTTGCATTTGCCATTAATGGACACCAGTATAATTCTAAAACCATCTCAAGGACACAGGGGACATCAGAGCTCATTTTGGAGTTTCACGGCAAAGCAGCTGACTCTGAATACTTATGTCAATCACATTTAATTTTTTCATTTTCAATAAATTGGCAAACATTTCGAAAAACATGTTTTCACTTTATTATTACGGGTATTGTGTGTAGATTAATGGCAAAACAAAAGTTTGAATCCATTATATATGAAGTTTATAAAAACAAAATGTGTAGATATGAATACTTTCCAAAGGCACGGTATACATGAGGGAAAACAGAATGAACCAGCCGTGATCTGTACCTTGTAGGGCAAAATTCTTTCCATTTCTCTAGTCTATTTCAATTCTTGGCTATTTTAAAAGTTAACAATTGCACTAGATTTTACAGGTGAGGTTAACCAAGAAAACACATGGGTAATTTGGGCTATCCCCATAACCTCCACACATAACCTCCAAAAGGGCTTATGATCTCCAACACTTATAGGGATCTAGTGTAAGGGATTTTCTGTTTTCGTGCTGCGCAGATAATTAACTTAACAGCGCTAGAACCACAGTGATGACACAGCGATCAGCTGACATGGCTAACTAAAGAACCTGGAAGCACATTTATTCTTTTTTTTTCCCTGTACGCTTTCTTTTAGTGTCCCCTCGTCTCACCTTTCGCCGTCAATACGGAAGTGATGTTTGTCGACACCACTGTCTACCTAGAACCCCCCAGGGGCACGCCACTGCCCACATGGAAGTTTCCATTTGACTTCTTCTCCAGAGGGTCAGGCGAGCTGGATGGATGGACAATCACCAGCAATTGTACGGACCCCAGAAAGGTCACATGTAACTTAATGTTGATTGCACTAGCATTTCTGGCTTGGTTGCACTAAAAATGTTAACAGCACTGGACATTGTCAGTTCAGCTTGCATGATACTTTGTTTATTGCATTTTTTGGGGCACTGTGAGCATTGTAGAGCAAGGCATGGATGAAAATATGACCACAGTGAATGATTTTTTACATAATTTTTTAATTCTCAAGTAACTCAACATTTTACACTGAAATTAAACTGAGTTATTAGAACATGATCATTTATTTGTACTTTTTCTAATACAGTTTCAGCTGTCATACATTATTTCACTGTGATATTGGTACATGGTTTGCACGCAGCTTTCCCTCTCTGCCCTGTGTGTTGGTTCCTCTGCTCAGTCTTGAGGACGTAGTGGAGAAGGTGGACGATCGCAGCCGGTGTCATCCCCGGAATGCGGGTAGCAGCGCCCAGCTAATTTACAGAGACAAAAGTTAATCTGTCAAAAAACATCGAAATAATGTCCGTCTGCTCAACATTACAATTTATCAAATTGTATTTAGCGATTATTCAGGCACACAGCAGCCCTTCGTTTAGTAGGTAAGACCCTGGAACTAGAGGGCTAGAATAAAAACATTGCATTACTCCTGGTCATGAGGCCTTGAGTTGAGTACCGCTGAGTTATGCTGTAAAACTGAGACTCACAGTGTTGGGCCTGACTCTGTCCAGTAATTCTCTGATCTCACTGGATAGTGATGTGGGTAAGGAGAGGTAGTCCATGTCCGGGGGGAGAGACAGGCTTTCCTCCTCCTGTACTCTCTCAATTTCTCGACTCTGCTTCTCACAGTGGGGTCTGTAGACAGCTGTGAGACACAAAACGGAGGGTCAGTACTATGCTGTTTAACTGACATCCTAGGGTGGTCCAACAGTCCAAGCTGAAGCCTCCAGTGCTTTTCTTTTTCTAGCAAAAACTACAATAAAGCATACATGCCTGACAATATGTGAAACATTCTGCTAACTAAACTGAGGGTCAAGAACCCTACTACCAGTCGCGCCCTACTTTTTGACCCGAGCCACAAAAGCAGGGCAGTTTTGGACACAGACTGTAATTGACACTTTAAAAGAGCAGTTACCTTCAATATTGAGTCTTTGTGAGAACTCAAGATAAGGTGAAAGGTGCTCCGGGAAGATGGCAGCCAACATTTCAAAGGATACATCTTTGTATTGCAGCAGATCCAAACCGCTGATAGAAAAAGAGCAAAAGTTAATGACCTGCAAACTTTCATCTGATGTGAAAAGATCAGATTTGATTAGTTAAAAGACCAATTTGTTGGGAAAAATATCAGAATTGTTAGTCAACCCATATTCTAAAGCTGATCACATTGTTTTGACCAGACAGTGTGTATAGACAAATACCACGACATAAGTATGTTTCAAGGATACAGTCAGTTCTGTTCCATAAAGAACAACAGAAAGTCAGGGCTGCTTTTAGTAGGCAAACATTGTAAAAGATTTATGCTACGGTTCCCTAAACACTGTAGAGCTATTGAGATTCCTGATGTGATTCCTTTCTCTTCATGTCCATTTCTATTTGAACAACAAACAAAGTGGTGTTCCTTGTGAGCACATGCCACCAAGAACATGATGAACGACCCAGCCCTGATCCTACTCACTTCAAGGTGCCGTTTCTGCTCTCACTCAGACCGATGTTGCCCAGCTTCTCTCTCCAGCGGGGGGAGGACATAGTCACTGAGTGTAAAGCCGCCAGTCCTTCCTGGAGGCTGTCCCTCACCCTCACTGCCTCCTTGTATCGCCACAACGACACGCAGCCCACCTCCTCAAACCCTGGCAGGCGGAAGTCAAAGATCACGCTAGTAAGCAAAGTAATGGTTCACAAAGTCTGACAGTGTATTGACATGACTTCACGGCAGTTGGAGAGCAACTTATCTATAATCCAAGTCACTTTCCATCCAAATAACTACTGAATATTATTTAAATTAATAGTTTGTCTTTTCAGTCTTAAACTTGGCCACAGACATTCAAAATCAATATTTTTGTCAATGGCCCCTGGCCATTTTCCTGTCTGGCTGTGGGTGCAGATCTGACTTTTCCCCAACTTTCTTTTACCCCGCCCAGTCACATCACTAAAACTCTAAATGTCTAAGCTTCTCCAGAACGTGACCTCACCCTGTCTCAGACAGATCCCCACCAATCCCAATCTAAATAACGTCCAGGTGTGCAGCAGGTCATTTGGGGGTGGGGATGCACTGCTTGCAGCGGGCAAGAATCATTTGTCATTAAATGGTTTGCAAGGTGGAACTTCGAGGAAAGAGATTTAGGATGGATGATCGTGTGAATGGTGTTTACCTTTAAAAGGCATTTTTTAAGGAGAGGGGCAGCACCGCCCTTTGTAAACAAATAATATCTACATACACCGATCAGCCATAACATTATGACCACTGACAGGTGAAGTGAATAACACTGATAATCTCGTTACCATGGCACCTGTCAGGGGGTGATATATATAAGGCAGCAAGTGAACATTCTGTCCTCAAAGGTGATGTGTTGGAAGCAGGAAAAATGGTCAAGCGTAAGGATCTGAGCGACTTAGACATGGGCCAAATTGTGATGGCTAGACGACTGGGTCAGAGCATCTGCAAAACTGCAGCCCTTGTGGGGTGTTCCCAGTCTGCAGTGGTCAATACCTATTAAAAGTGGTCCAAGGAAGGAAAATCTGTGAACCGGCGACAGGGTGATGGGCGGCCAAGGCTCATTGATGCACGTGGGGAGCGAAGGCTGGCCCATATGGTCCAACCCTATAGACGAGCTACTGTAGCTCAAATTGCTGAAAAAGTTATTGCTGGTACTGATAGAAAGGTGTCAGAACACACAATGCATCGCAGTTTGTTGCGTATGGGGCTGCGTAGCCGCAGACCAGTTAGGGTGCCCATGCTGACCCCTGTCCACTGCTGAAAGCACCTACAATGGGCATGTGAGCATCAGAACTGGACCACAGAGCAATGGAAGAAGGTGGCCTGGTCTGATGAATCACGTTTTCTTTTACATCACGTGGATGGCCGGGTGGGAGTGCGTCGCTTACCTGGAGAACACATGGCACCAGGATGCGCTATGGGAAGGAGGCAAGCCAGCGGAGGCAGTGTGATGCTTTGGGCAATGTTCTGCTGGGAAACCTTTGGTCCTGCCATTCATGTGGATGTTACTTTGACACATCCACCTACCTAAGCATTGTTGCAGACCATGTGCACCCTTTCATGGCAGTGGTATTCCCTGATGGCATTGGCCTCTTTCAGCAGGATAATGCACCCTGCCACAAAGCAAAAATGGTTCAGGAATGGTCTGAGGAACAAACAACGAGTTCAAGGTGTTGACTTGGCCTCCAAATTCCCAGATCTCAACCCATTCGAGCTTGTGTGTTGGACAAACAGGTCCAATCCATGGAGGCCACACCTCGCAACTTACAGGACTTAAAGGATCTGCTGTGAACGTCTTGGTGCCAGATACCACAGCACACCTTCAGAGGTCTAGTGGAGTCCATGCCTCGACGGGTCAGGGCTGTTTTGGCGGCAAAAGGGGGACCTACACAATATTAGGCAGGTTCTAAAAATGTTATGGCTGATCAGTGTATATATAAATAATAATAATAAATATTAAAGAGAGCAGTTCTGGAAAGACGAGGAAGATGGTGGGAGTACCAAGGACAACAGTTTAGACCACACTAGCTACCAAAGCTTCTGTGCATGTGCTGAAAATTTACGAAAATGTCACATTAGGGCCAGTGCAATATTCAGAAATGTGGCCCATCCAGTGCCTATGTAAGACAAAGTGCCATCCACACAATAGTCTAATAATGACACACAATAAAAGTACCTCTGGGGGTGAGGCGGATGTCTGCATTGTCAGGCCTGAGGGAGGTTCTAAACTCTGCACGGCTGGTAAACATGCGGTAAGGTTCTGTCACCCCTCGGCCCACCAGGTCATCAATCAGCACCCCGATGTAGCTCTGGGTACGAGACAGTGCCAAAGGGGGCAGGGAGAGGGCCGCCCGAGCAGCATTCACCCCTGCCCACAAGCCCTGGGGCGTGAAGAGAATGGGGTTATATTTTGTATCTCTCAGTAAAATTATAAATGAATGTCACTGAATGCTGGCCAGAGTTCACAAATCTGTGTTGAGTTCAAGTTAGATTATAAAACCAGAAAATAATGCTTGAAAAAAATTCCACTACACACCATATTTAAAATATCCTTCAAAGGTATTTTTGGACTTAACCGAACAGACAGGCGTAAGATAGAGGCGGTGCTGGAAAAAGATAACCTTTCACTTATTTACCAAAATGTTAGTCTTAAAGTTCACCATTCTTGATATGTCAACTTGAACACCCATTCTCTGCTTTGCTGCCAGAAGAGTATAGCTTCGGATTCAGAAGAATGTGGCATTCACCTGAATCCGATTATCCTTTGTTTACCATGTGATTTCGGCAAGTAGGTTAGTCAAGATTCGAGGCGTACTATTTGAAAGGGCAGTACAGTAGGTTGGATTTTAATTACTACCTGTGCAGCTGCTTCTTCATAGCCTGTGGTACCGTTAATTTGACCTGCAAGGAAGAGTCCCTGAGTGCTCTTCACCTGCAAAGATGGGTTGAGTTGGGTTGGGCAAACAAAGTCATAATGCACCCCGTAACCTGGAAATGAGTTAAAGGAAATTAGTTGGAGCTAAGTGAGACATGCAATTTCTAATCTTTAAAATGTGAAATCACAAAAAAAGAATTTAGAATGCAGGGAGATTTGTAGATCAGAGTGTCTCTTTAAACATTAACAGCTTAATCAAGATTGATATCTGTGTATCTCCATCTAAACCACTAGAAAAGTAATGTTTGATATTGATGTGGTTAACCTGTTAATGTTTACTGTGTAGAAGTTTTGTAAAGACTGGAGGGTAAAGAGACACTCTGATCTACAAATCTCCCACACAGTAAACATTAACAGGTTAATCAAGATTGATATCTGTGTATCTCCATCTAAACCACTAGAAAAGTAATGTTTGATATTGATGTGGTTAGGGTTGGAGATACACAGATATCAATCTTGATTAACCTGTTAATGTTTACTGTGTGGGTGTTTTGTAGATCAGAGTGTCTCTTTACCCTCCAAGTCTTTGCAAAACACCCACACAGTAAACATTAACAGGTTAACCACATCAATATCAAACATTACTTTTCTAGTGGTTTAGATGGAGATACACAATCTTGATTAACCTGAAGTGGTTAGGGTTGGATTGTATTACTTAGGGGTGAACTGTTGGAATCAAAAATACTACTTTTTTCTTTTTGAAAAGCAGATGGCAAGCAACTGTTCTTGTTGGGAAGATTGGTCTGACTATTTGACCAAATAGAAATGCTTTTAGTTTAGAGTATCTGACCAGTAACCCAAAGGCTGTTGAATCAAATCCCTGAACAAAGTGAAAAACATTTTGTTTAACAGTTGGTGGATTGCTCGAAATTGGGAAGACTTCCTTAAATTGCATAGAGACAGCTGTGAAGGTGAGAATTTGTAGAGGCCAGGATGGGCTAAGGTGACCAGTTTTGATTGAGAAGTGAATTAGTGCACATTTTGGGAGAAAGGGTAGAGTACTAGGACACAGTCAGGCTGCTGGCTGCATACCAGGAGTACGGATTTCAGCTCGGTGCAAGGCGGGGATCTCTCTAAGTAGGCGGAGTTGAAGGTCAGGAGGCATGGTCATAGTCAGGCCCTGTGGGTACAATAGGTCAGAGGTCAACCCCTCTGGCTCCAGCCACACCTGGTGCTGTCGACCTGGAAACCGCAGCACCCTCGACTCAATCGAGGGACAGTATCTAAAAGAGGGATAACAAAATTGTCAGTTGAGAAACTATTTTGATTTTCAAATAGAACTTTGACAAAGGCATTTTAAATGTGTGTATTGTGATGACATTACAGTGTTACTGGACCCGAAAAGGCCACTGAATGGTATTTGGATTCAGTTTAGTTTATTAGGATCTCCATTAGCCTAGAAACACAAAGATTGTATCTCTTTATGTTTGAAGTTACTTGCCTTTTCCACCAGAATTCCACAATAACAGAATTGTTTAAGTCAAGATGTCCATGCATACTATGGAAATAAGGGAATTCTGGATGGACTGCCACAATCATCATAGCTTTGTGTTAGACGACCGCCATAACACAATAGAGGTCCACAGAAAATGTAATATAAGCGAATATATAACTGCATAATTTTTAATAACAAATGTGTCTCTATGAGTGTACCTTGGACCTTTGGAGTCCTGTTGTATGTGACAGTTGAGGTGGAGACTCTCCCTGACCACTCTCTCCACTCCAGGTGTGGTGTGGGTCAGATAACAAGGGAGTTGATCTTCTGGCTAAGTGGCATAGCGTGGACAAATAACATAATAGCATCAACCAAGAAATAGCATGTTAGCGTCAACCAACAAATACCTTATTTGTATCACAGCATGCTTCTACAGCATTAATAGCTCTCACTGTGCAACATTTTGTTAATCTATTACTGTAGTCAGATTTTGTCATTTCTACCTTGCAGCGGGTGTGCGTGTTGAGGAAACTGAAGGGAGTGGGCTCTTTGTCTGGGGTTTGGATCTGAACCAATGACAGCTCGACAGACTCCTTCACTATCCGAGGGGGCGTGCCAGTCTTAAGCCTACCCACCCTTAACCCCAATGTCTCTCTGAGTGTGTGGGACAGTCCAGAACAGGAAGGGGCATCCCCAATCCTTCCCCCGGGAGAGGCGGTTTGGCCCATGAAGAGAGAGCCAGACAAAAAAGTGCCAGTTGTAAGTACAACCGAGCTGGACAAGATGGGGTGGCTTCCATTCACTAAATGAACAAAAGAAAGAGAAAACATAAATAAATACCTAACATTGGGAAGTATTTTATTAGCAAGCAAGCTTCTTGTGAGTTTCATTACAGTTTGAAGCAGTTTTAGATAGTTAGGTGTCCATACATTCAGAGAGCTTTGAGATGTGTATGCTTCTTGAAAATATAAATTTTTGGATCTAAATAATGTAGAGTGTATTTTCCTATACTGGTTAGGACCAAAAATCTCCACAAGGATATGAAAACGAGGAGGAAATGTGTCTATTAATGGCTTAGGTTTAGTTTAAAGTTAAGGTTAGGAGAGAATTTGGAATGGTAGTAACAGTTTATGTTCCTACAAGGACAGAGACACCTAGTGTACATGTTCCCTACCCAGGCATATCCCAGTGACTCTGTGGTGTCCAGGCTCATTTGGGTTGGATTGTGACACCAGCAGCTCCTCTACTGATCCCTCCAACACTGTCAGTCTGGGAGTGGACAACAACTCTGACTGAAAAGGAGTGAGACCAACAAGGAAACAAGCTTTCCTTATGTTCTATATTTTCTAGAGATAGTTGGTACATTAAGAGTCAAAATGTGAAATGTATTTTGGACCACTGTTCTGTTTGTGTCACATCGGAAATTATTTTATCTACAGAAACTTGCATTATAGTTAATGCAAATATTTTTGTAAATATATGTGACTCCTGTGGGAACTGAACCACCCACAACATTGGCAATGCTAGCTATAGTTTTACCAACTAATGGTCTTTACCTAGTTCTGCGACAATGCCTGTGCGAGCATGAGCTGGCCTCGTCTGCAGATTGTTGCAAAAGTGCTCGCCAATATACCTGCATGTGGCACTAATGTATGCCCTCAAGGGCAGTGTCGTAATCAACACAAAACAAAGAAGAAACAGGTACCAGAATAGCTACAGTTACTCAAAAGCCCCTTCTATGCAGCACTTCAGACAGCCATTTACATTTATGTTCAGAGAAGTATAAAATCAAGCCCACACAGGAACAACCTGTCCAATTCCTGTTTTTCGACTAATCCACCTTTGAAAGATCCTGGCTGCGCTGAGCAATGGTACCTGGATGAACTGGCGGTAGCGTTCCCGGTCCAGCTGTGCACGGGGGCCCCAAACAGCGGGCCCTTTGCTGCGGTTTAGGATGGAGAAGTGGATCCCGGCCCAATCGCCTGCTCGACCACACAGGCCGTCCAGAGCATCCAACTCTCTCACCAGATGGCCCTTCCCCACGCCACCGAGAGAGGGATTACAGGAGAGGGCCCCTTGTGTACCAGGAAAAATTGTGAAATTGGGAGAGAAAGAGAGAGTGAACAGACTAACCCCACAGAGCCAAAGGACACCAGCACAGTTAAACCAATAATACATCATGAGAAAAAATAACTATGACACAGTTAAATTCATTAAAAAGTATAAACTGGCACAGACCTAAAAAGTTGTTAGAGGTGCTGACTATCGGATAATTAAATGGAAAATACAAAGAAAGTTGCAAACTCGGTTTCAGTTCTAAGTAATTTGTGAACTAAAACACCAACATTTTGGCATCACCATGACTATATGATTTCTACCTAAGAGTATACAGCAGCGGAATACCTGATCACTGTGACTGACTCATTTATTAAAGCCTTGGCTATGTACATACTCAAGTCAGCATGTTATCGAAAGGCCAACATTGGCAGACCAGGCTCCAGAGGGAAGACATACTACATACTGCATACTGCTCAAAAAATTAAGTGGAAACTGAGCTGCACTTCCATATTGCTTGGATTTCCTGGCAAATGTGTGAACATTAGGGACAAATATTTCACAAATATCATATAGATCCACAAATAATTTGAAGACAAACACTGACAAACTACCATTTCTGTGAGATTCAATTCTGTGCAATGTACCATCACATCAGCTAGATTTGAGGGCAACCACAGGAGCACAAACAACATTGTAAACAAAACCAGTATTCCACTCAAATTAAAGTATGACCAGAAAAAATTAAGTTATCTGGAATACCCAAAAAAGTACCCCCTCGTGCATTTTACCAGTAAGCCATGGACTCCCGTGGATAGACCAGGTACCCCGACGGGGTCCTAGTACCTCTGGTTGGGAACCACTGATTTAATAGATGCTCTTATCCAAATTAATTTACAGTAGTGAGTCTATACCTTTTGTACTTGCGGCCACTAGTAATCATGGTCTAGAAACTAAACTACATATTACATTTATTCTCTCTCACCGATAGTCGCAATCTTCTGGGTGATAAGCAGGGTCTCTGCTCCAACTCTGGTTGCAGCGGCCGCCGCCTCTGTTCCCGCATGACCTCCTCCCACCACGATGACATCATAGTGGCGCCTGGCAAGGTCACTGCCAGCCCGAGAGGGCACTGACCACAGTAAGTTGTGTAGAATGAGGGGGAGTTTCCGGGCCAACATGTCAAAGCATCATGGCAGCTATCAAAACCAGAGAACAGGAAAGGTTTAGATGAGTAAAGTTAAGAAAAGTGAAGATGCGCAGATCATAACCATAGACTGTAAAAAAAATATGGACGTAGTAACCGGGGTGTCACCCATAGGTGTCTGAAGACCCGTTTTGAAGCTCATTTTTGGCGGAGATGGCCGTCGCCATCTTGGCAGCGCGTCACTCAGCTTAACTCCCGGATAACCAAAAATAGGCAAAGAGGTGGGGCGTGAGTGCAGCTGAGGTGCCTGGTTGCTAAAACAATACACACCTAGCGCGACATTACCAAGTTAGCAAAAGCTAAGAAGCTAGGCTAAATGCTACCAGTAAGTTATTCTGCGTTGCTAGCGGTTGCTAGCCGTCGGTTGGTAGCCAGTCACCGTAATGTTACCATCTCGAGACTTCAGATTAGATATTAGATTTTCACATAACTTCAGTTATGAGCATAGACTGTATGGTTACGAGTCGTTTATTTGGATGTCACTTGATTGTAACGTTACTTGTCAGTGACTGGAATTAGCTGAGGCGATAGCAGAAAAGACAAACCGCTAGGAGTGACACGAGTGACAGCGCCAGCACCACACCTCGCACTCAATAGTCCACGCCCCCTAATTATAAGACATAATATAATTTAAACGGATGAGTAATAAAAAAAATTACCCCCCCCCCAGTTGTCAAATATGAGGAAATAAGCAATATACACCAAAACCATTTTTTTGAACCATGCTGTAAACATGTTTATTTCAGCTGTAAAGTTGGGCATTTTGCCAAAGAGATTGCTCCCTTTTGCAGCCAGCCTCAAGTGGCCATTCGATGAATTGCAGTTTTGGGCACTTCCAAATTGTTATGGTCAGGCGACTAGGTCAGAGCATCCCTAAAACAGTAAAGCTTGTAGGGTGCTCTTGGGCATCAGTGGTGAGTACCTACCGACAGTGGTCAGAGGAGGGACAAACCACAAACTGGCGACAGGGTGTTGGGCGCCCAAGGCTCATCGATGCGTGAGGGCAACAAAGGCTATCTAAACCGATAGGTCTACTGTGGCACAAGTCACAGAAAATGTTAATGATGGTTACGGGGGGAATGTGTCGCAACACACGGTGCATCACACACTGCTGCGTATGGAGCGGCATAGCCAAAGACCGGTCAGAGTGACCATGATGACCCCTGTGACCACCGTCGAAAACACCTACAATGGACATGTGAGCGTCACAACTGGACCTTGGAGCAATGGAAGAAGGTTGCCTGGTCCGATGAGCCCGTTTTCTTTAACATCACATGAATGGCTGTGTACATGTGTGCCGTTTACCTGGGGAAGTGATGACACCGGGATGCACTGTGGGAAGACATCAAGCCGGTGGAGGGAGTGTCGTGCTCTGGGCAATGTTCTGCTGGGAAACCCCTGGGTCTATGCATTCATGTGGATGTCAGTTTGACACGGGCCACCTAACTAAACATTGTCACAGACCAGATACACCCCTTCATGGCAATGGTATTCCCTGATGGTAGTAGGCCCTTTCTGCAGGATAATGTGCCCTACCACACTGCACACATTGTTCGGAAATGGTGTGAGGAACATGAGAGTTCAAGGTGTTGCCCTGGCCTCCAAAATACAAAGATAATTTTGTGTCGTCTGTTTTTTGTCCAAAATGAAAATTAGTAATCGTCTCATCAATGACCACTGATCGCGTGAGCGGAGCCGGCCAAGAACAGCGAATGTCTCTTACTGAATGAGTGGGTGGCTAGCTGGCTAAAAGAGTGTTTTCTACGATTCTCACCTATTTTCACTTGACAAAAGTCAGTTATCGTCACCTATATTGATAGTTATTTTATCAATGTCATTCACGAATGAAAGAAAAAAGCATGTTGTTATGCCATGAAATGAAATAGCTTTGGCAGTGTAAAGTTAATCTTTAGTCTCGCTAGTAACTGCTCAATTCTTTTGACTATTCCAAGTAGAGGAAACTCCTCTTTTACTACGCAAAAGGTTGTGGTCTATATCACCCCAAAAAACATGCACGGATGCGTACTTCAAAAATCCACCAGAAATAGTCGCAATATAACCGTAAACAGTTTTATTTTAGGCTTACTATAACGTGGCTACTGAAGTTTTTGTCTATCCTGAACAAATCCTAATGCATACTTTGTTCTGTCCATGACGTGGTTCGAACACCAATCATCCCACATGGCTGGCTGCATCACTAACCACTACGCTATTTAACAAGGGTTGAGTGGGTGGGTAGGTCTGTCGCCCGCCTGCCCAGTAACTGTGGTCGCACTCCCGAGATGCTTTGCGCAACCGTCAACAACGCCTTGACGCTGTTCATAGAAAATGAATTTTATCTGTTAGAGGCAGCGGGCGTGCCGGACCAGTGGACATGCACCGTAAGAGACATTCTGCTTACACGGTCCGGCAAAAACAGTACTTACTTCACCATCATCCGCGAAGAACGTACTTGTAGTACGTAGTATGGGATTTGTGATTCACAATTCAAGTTGAGACAGAGTAAAGAAGTCAAGGGGTTCAAATACTGTCACTTAGGGGATACTGGAAAATGTAACATATAATGTTAGTTCACGTTTTAAGGTTTTTAAAGGACACGGGGCTAGCAAATAGAATACAGCTTTCCATCTCCGGTTCACCCTCCAGTACAGTGGGTGGCGGTAATGCACCATTAGAGTTGGTTGCCAACCGCAGTAAAACTTGAAAGAAGAGATTCACCATTGCTTTCGATTTACATGTTAGTAGTTCACATAGCGAAGTGGTTGGCTATGTAACCGTCATTGTTTTCTAAAGAAACGAACCAGCCATGGTGTGATTTCATTCGTTGTTGTTTCATTACTATATAGTTATTGGCTAGCCATCCAATGGTTAAAGACAGTCTGCCACATAGGAAACCCTAGATCGAATCCAACCAGGCGTATCAATCATCCCTTCTAATCACGGGCCGGCAGAACTAGGCTTGCCTGGTTCCTTTTCTTGTTGTTGACGAAAATTAACACTGAATTATCAAAATAAAATATTTGACTTGACACATATTTATAATATACGCTTTAAACTACTTAAGCAATCAACTCGATTGGTCATTTACATGACGAGGCTTGCTTTCTGTAGTCAGTACCATAGTTCTATTTTATGTATTTGATATTCACACATCAATTGACTTACCTATTAAACGTATATCATATGTGAATAATATGGTCCCTTTAACCGTTTTCAATCATACAGGCTTTCAACCTTTCAGAGGTATCAGAACCACACGTAAATTGCTAACAAGTAGGCTAGCATTTCATCTAATCGTGTATAAAAAGGTGTCCGCCATTGTGGTAACAAAAGGTTCTCCTTAAAACACGGCATTTCACCTAAGGGCAGGGCCTTACGTTGTACGTCACAACGGGTTCCATGCGCATTCTCGGCGTGAGCACCAATGTCTTGATCCGGCTTGATCGTACCTATAGGGAAATAGCTGTTGCACATAAACATGTTAAAGATATTTTAAAAATGCAGATTTAATTTTGAAATGACAAAAATTACTTTCATTCAAATGAGTAAAAGACTACCTGACTAACAAAATCGCTGAGTGCTGTCTTATAGCACATGCTTTATGGCTGGGTATCTCAACTGTCCTCTCAAATAGACCTATAACAACAGTTGTGTCCATCTTCTTATCGGACGTTTTATTCGCAAGTTCTAAAGTTTGCATAAGAAGTCAACGTGCATTTCACAAGCCAATGTTTGTGGAAGTTTCCATCCAAACTGACTTGTAGCAAACAAAATAATGTAAAAGTATTCAAATGCTGACATCATTTATTACTAAAGCACTTTGCCCCACAACAGAGAGTGTGGTGAGGTCCAGTCAGGTGCAGAGATCAAGAAATAAACACACTTTACTGGGTTCAAAGCATACAGCCTACCACTGATTGACCTTTTATTCAAGGTTCTGTCATGTGATGCAGGCATTCATCGGGTAAAATCCAGCCACACAGTTCAATGTGTCATAGTCTACTGTTAGCAGGACAATCACCTCGTCCAACTATGTTCTTCATCCCCAGCTGTTTGATGAAATGGCCCGATAGAGCTGTAGTAGACAACCTTATGCCATGCACAAAAGTAATCCAGGACTGCACAGAGATTACAATCCTGAAACCCTGCTCCAAGGTCCTATAAAATATAAAGGTACTACCTTGTAATTTAGAATCCATGTGGAAAGGCCACTCAGAAGGATAAAAGTGCACCAAATATTTGATGTTTTGATCCCCTTAACAGTAACTGGGTCATTTAACCAGCTGCAGTACAGTGGATATAAAAAGTCTGCACACCCCTGTAAAAATGCCAGGTTTTTGTGATGTAAAAGAATGAGACAAAGATAAATCATGTCAGAACTTTTTCCACTTTTAATGTGACCTATAATTTGAACAATTCAATTGAAAAAACAACTGAAATCTTAGAGGGGGAAAAATGAAAAATAAAAACCTTACAATAACCTGGTTGCATAAGTGTGCACACCCTCTTATAACTGGGGATGTGGCTGTGTTCAGAATTAACCAATCACATTCAAACTCATGTTAAATCGAAGTCATTACACAACTACCATCATTTAAAGTGACTCTGATTAATCACAAATAAAGTTCAGCTGTTCTAGTACGATTTTCCTGACATTTTCTTAGTTGCATATCAGAGCAAAAGTCATGGTCCGCAGAGAGCTTCCAAAGCATCAAAGGGATCTCATTGTTTAAAGATATCAGTCAGGAGAAGGGTACAAAAGAATTTCCAAAGCATTAGATATATCATGGAACAAAGTGAAGACAAGTCATCATCAAGTGGAGAAAATATGGCACAACAGAAACATTACCAAGAACTGGACGTCCCTCCAAAATTGATGAAAAGACAAGAAGAAAACTGGTCAGGGAGGCTTCCAAGAGGCCTACAGCAACATTAAAGGAACTGCAGGAATTTCTGGCAAGTACTGGCTGTGTGCTACATGTGACAACAATCTCCCGTATTCTTCATATGAATGGGCTATGGGGTAGGGTGGCAAGATGGCCTTTTCTTACAAAGAAAAACATCTAAGCCCGGCTGAAGATTGCAAAAACAAACATCAAGTCCCCCAAAAGCACGTGGGAAAATGTGTTATGGTCTGATGAAACCAAGGTTGAACTTTTTGGCCATATTTCCAAAAGGTATGTTTGGCGCAAAAACAACACTGCACATCACCCAAAAAACAACATACCCACAGTGAAGCATGGTGGTGGCAGCATCATGCTTTTGGGCTGTTTTTCTAAAGCTTGAACCGGGGACTTAGTCACGATGGAGGGAATTATGAACAGTTCCAAATACCAGGCAATTTTGGCACAGAACCTTCAGGCGTCTGTTAGAAAGCTGAAGATGAAGAGGAAGTTCACCTTTCAGCACGACAATGACCCAAAGCACACATCCAAATCCACAAAAGCATGGCTTCACCAGAAGAAGATTAACATTTTGGAATGGCCCAGCCAGAGCCGAGACCCGAATTGAACATCTGGTCTGAAGAAAGCTGTGCACAGGAGATGTCCTCACAATCTGACAGATTTGGAGCATTTTTGCAAAGAAGAGTGGGCAAATATTGCCATGTCAAGATGTGCCATGCTAATAGACTCCTACCCAAAAAGACTGAGCGCTGTAATAAAATCAAAAGGTGCTTCAAAAAAGTATTAGTTTAAGGGTGTGCACACTTATGCAACCAGGTTATTGTGAGTTTTTTATTTTTTATTTTCCTCCCTCAAAGATTTCAGTTTGTTTTTCAATTGAATTGTTCACGTTATAGGTCACATTAAAGGTGGAAAAAGTTCTGACATGATTTATCTTCGTCTCATTCTTTTACATCACAAGAACCTGGCATTTTAACAGGGGTGTGTAGACTTTTTATGTCCACTGTATGTCTGTGCCATGCTCACAGATTTCCAAGGGCCGTTGTTTAAAAAAAAACTACTGCATGCCCCTTCCAACATTTCATCATGAATTAAGATTTGTCAGAGTTGTTCATTATAAACATTTATAAAATGATGTAACCCACCTTTTTTTAAATCAGTTTTACATTAATTTTGTCTAATTTGTCTAATCCAGGGTTTCCATGACCTTTCTTGTGGCCTCTTCAGTGTTATGTAGTTTATGTTTATATTAAGGTCAAGACTTTGATTTTGCCAATCCCAAACACAAATCCTTTTTCTCCTGAGCCATTCTTTGGCAGATTTGCTTGAATGCTTTGGATCGTTGTCTTGTTCAAAGACCCATTTTCGACCCAGCTTTAGCTCCTTGACTGATTGTCTGATGTTATGTTCAAGAATCTCTTGGTATACCTTTGAATTTATGGTTCCTTTAATGATGTGCAGTTTACCAGTTCCAAAGGAGGAAAAGAGTGCTTTTCTTTCAGAGTTCCTCCTCTGCTCAGTGTCTCTTTTATTTTGCCCATCTTAATCTTTTCTTTTTATTGGCCAGTCTGAGATATAGCTTTTTCTTTGCAACTCTGCCTAGAAGGCTAGCCATCCTAGAGTCACCTCTTCACATTTGACGTTGAGACTGGTGTTTTGCGGGTACTATTTAATAAAGCTGCCAGTTGAGGACCTGTGAGGCGTCAGTTTCTCAAACTAGACACAAATGTATACGTCCCCTTGCTCAGTTGTGCACCAGGGCCTCCCACTCCTCTTTTTGTTCTGGTTAGAGTCAATTTGCACTGTTCTGTGAAGGGAGTAGTCACATTGTTATATGAGATCTTCAGTTTCTTGGCAATTTCTCGCATTGAATAGTTTTAATTTTTCAGAACAAGAATAGACTGACAAGTTTCAGAAGAAAGTTCTGGGCCAGCTGAGCCTGTAATTGAACCCACAAACACTGATGCTGAAGATATTGAACTAGTCTAAATTAAGACAGTTTTATTGTTTCTTTAATCAGCACAGTTTTCAGCAGTGCTAACATAATTGCAAAAGTGTTTTCTAATGAACAATTCGCCTTTTAAAATGATAAACTTGGATTAGGAAACACAATGTGCCTTTGGAACACAGGAGTGATGGTTGCTGAAAATGGGCCTCTGTACGCCTATTTAGATATTCCATTGAAAATCTGCCGTTTCCAGCTACAATAGTAATTTCAACATTAACAGTGTCTTTCTAATCAAGCTGATGTTATTTTAATTGACAAAAAATGTGCATTCCTTTCAAAAACAAAGACATTTCTAAGTGACCCCAAACTTTTGAATGGTAGTGTATATATATAGTGTATCAAGTTCTTTTTCATATAGCATAAAATTGTACATAACTATAATCACTACTAACCAGTGACAGCTTGTATTAATATTATAAATCTACTTTACACTTTTGTGCAATGTCAGATTGTAGATTGTGGAGTGTAGGTTCTAAATTAGACTGTCAAAGACTTTTAATCCTAGATTAGCCCAGGAGTCCCGCAGGGGGCGGTGCGATGAGCCAGCACCATCTGGGATTGGGGGTTTAGTAATTGAATATGGTTAACTTGATTCATCGCGCACTAGCAACTCCTTGTGGTGGCTAGGGCACCTGTAAGCTCAACCTGTAAGCTCAGTCAAAATGCTCATATGAAGGGAGGGATGAAACTCCGAAATTTCTGTTATTTTTAGATGGTAAAATATATACAGTTAGGTCCGGAAATATTTGGACACTGATACAATTTCCATAATTTTGGCTCAGTACGCCACCACAACGACTTTGAATTGAAACAGCCGAGATGCCATTGAACTGCAGACCTTCAGCTTTAATTCAAGGGGTTGAACAAAAACATTGTATGAAATGTTTAGGAATTGCAACCATTTTCATATACAGTCCCCTTTTTCAGGGGCTCAAATGTAATTGGACAAATTAACACAATCATAAATAAAATGTTCATTTTTAATACTTTGTCAAGAATCCTTTGCAGGCAATGACTGCTTGAAGTCTGGAATGCATGGACATCACCAAATGTTGGGTTTTCTGGAGGTATTTTGTGCTCAAAAGTTTGCATACCCTTGGAGAATTGGTAATATACAGTTCTGGAAAAATTAAGAAACCACTCCTAATTTTTCTTAAATCAGCATCTCTACATGTATGGCAGCCATTCCATTCCAGTGTCTGTTAAATTCCAACAAAGGCACACCTCATTTTACTTAATGAGGTACTGATTAGGTGATTACCTTGACCAAATCTAATTTAATGAGGAAAAGTATAAAAACCACTGCTGTGGTCATCACTATCCTCTTGCAATAGGACCAGCTGGATGGCAAAAACAGTGCAAGTAATACCTCAAATGTAATTTGAACAAAAAAATAACTATTCAGCATGACAAAAGAGTTGAAAAGAAAAGCTTTGAGTGAGGAAAAGAAGGGTTCAATTCTGGCTTTACTGACAGAGGGATACAGTGAGCGTCAGGTTGCTTCCATCCTGAAAATTTCAAAGACGGTGGTTCATAAGAACAAGGTCAAGCAACAGACATTGGGGACAACAAAGCTACAGACTGACAGAGGGTTCACTGACTGAGATGACCGTCAACTCATTCGAATGTCACTCAACAACTGTAGGATGACATCAAGTGATCTACAAAAAGAATGGCAAACAGCAGCTGGGGTGAAGTGCACGGGAGGACGGTTCAAAACAGTCTCCTAAGGGCAGGGCTGATGTCGTGCAAAGCTAGAAAAAAGCCCTTCATCAATGAGAGGCAAAGAAGAACGAGGCTGAAGTTTGCAATACACCATAAGGATTGGACCGTAGAGGAATGGAGTAAGGTCATCTTCTCTGACGAGTCAAATTTTCAGCTTTGCCCAACACCTCGTTGTCTAATGGTTTAGACGGAGACCTGAAGAGGCCTACAAGCCACAATGTCTCACACCCACTGTGAAATTTGGTGGAGGATCGTGATGATCTGAGGATGCTTCAGCAAGGCTGGAATCGGCGAGATTTGTCTTTGTGAAGGACGCATGAATCAAGCCAAGTACAAGGTTATCCTGGAAGAACACATTGACTATTTATACACAGACACTAATTACAATTTAAAAAGCCACAGGTGGGGGAAATTCACCTTTAATTGCCATTTTCATCTGTGTGTGTCACCTTGTTTATCTGTAACAAGGCCAAACATTCAAGGGTATGTACATTTTTAATCAGGGCCATTTGGGTGTTTTCTGTTATCATAATGATTTAAAAAGGAGCCAGACAACTATGTGATAATAAATGGCCTCATGTGATCACTATCTTTAAATAAAAGGTCAGTCACGGCATGATCAGTCATAATTTCTAAGTCAATGCCAAAACTTCACAATTTCTGCCAGGGTATGCAACCTTATGAGCACAACTGTAACACTGTACATAGCAGCAGTTTAAAAACAGTGCTGTAGATTAGCAGCAACATTGGTAGTTGTATTCAATATTGTAGAAATGGCAAGTATGGCAGTAATATACATTGAAAAAGAAAATGTAAACTGGCATCGATTTCAAATTTTCTAATGTCCATTAAAGTACCTGAAAGGGCATCAGAGCATCTGGAATTTTTGTGTGTGATCATTATGATCATGGATCAGTGTTACTGATTGAGGAGCCTTAAGGCCTGAGGAAAAAAACTGTTTTTGAGTCTGGAAGTGCATGCCCCGATGCTCTGGTAGTGTCTACCAGATGGCAGCAGTGTTAACAGACCATAGCCTGTGTGGCTGTGATCTTTGATGATGTTCTGTGCTTTCCTCAGGCATTGTGTATGGTAGATGCCTTGCACGGAGGGGAGATGGCAGCCGATGATGCGCTCCGCAGACTTTACCACCCTCTGGAGGGACTTGCGGTCTGCAGCGGAGCAGCTGCCGTACCAGGCAGTAATGCAGCCTGAGAGGATGCTTTCAATGGTGCACCTGTAGAAGTTGATGAGTGTTTTTGCAGACATGCCAAATTTATTGAGTCTCCTCAGGAAGTATAGTCGTTTTTGGGCAGTTTTCACTGCCAAGTTCACTTGTCTGGACCAGGTGAGGTCATCCTTGATGAACACACTGAGAAACTTGAATTTGGAGACTCTCTCCACTTCAGCTCCATCAATGTGTATGGGGGCATGCCACTTTCTGAAGTCCACGATCATCTCTTTAGTCTTACAGCGTTGAGAGAGAGGTTCTTGTCCTGGCACCATGTAGCCAGGTTCCTTGCCTCCTCTCTGTAAGCGGTCTCATCCTTGTTGGATTTCGGTGTGTGTTGTCAGGGCGATGGCATCATCTGTAGATCTGTTGGGGCGGTGTGCAAATTGAAAGGGGTCCAAGGTGTCAGGAAGGGTGGAGCAGATGTGAGTTCTGACCAACCGCTCGAAGCACTTCATGATGGTGGAGGTCAGTGCTACAGGGCGGTAGTCGTTCAGGCAGGTGATGGAAGGTTTCTTCTGTACAGGGACGATGGTGGTCTGTTTGAAGCAGGAGGGGACTACAGACAGACAGGGAGAGGTTGAATATGGAGGTGAAAACAACCCTTGTTGGTTGTGGGTTCACAGCAACAACTAAATGCGAATGCCACACCTGGAGTCAACTCCAGACCATTTTCCTGCTTAATTGATAAAGAAATAACAAAGGAATAGACTACACATCAACAGGACAGAGTGGCAAGGGTATGGATGGCAGGAGCTTCAGACACAAAGACTGCTAGTTTTTCAGTAGGAACATTGACTTAATTTACATCTGCACTTTGATCTATGGGAAAGACGTCAGTGAATAGGGTTGGAAATTGTGGTCTAAAGCACGGTGGGGAGGCATTTCCTGGCAGGGTTTGGTTCCACATGTCCCCTTACAGGGAAGGGTCACTGCAAATCAGTACAAAGTTATTCTGATTGATTAACTTAATCCTATGGTGAAACATTTCTATCCTGAAGGAAGTAGTTTCTTCCAGGATGACAATGCCCCGATTCACAGGGCACAAGGGGTTACTGAATAGTTTGAGTATGAAAATGATGTGAATCATATGTTATGGCCTTCAGTCACCTGATCTCCACCCAACACTTATGTGAGATTTTGGACCGATCTGTGGACAGTGCTCTCCACTACTATCTTCAAAACATTAATTGAGGGAATATCTTTTGGAAGAATGGTGTTCCATCCCACCAGTACAGTTCCAGAGACTTGTAGAAGCTATGCCAAGGCACATTGAAGCTGTTATAGCGCTCGTGGTGATCTAACACCTTACTGAGACGCATTAAGTTTGTTTTTCCTTTAGTTCGTTATCCATCTTTAAGCCTGGAACACTTTTCATTCAAAGTTGGCCTTGTGGAGGGACTTTACTAAATAAACATTTTTTTGTTGTTTAATGTTAGTGAATAACAATACTGCGAGGCATGGCTCTAAATGGAGGCAGGACAATGGCAGGAAGTGGCAGTGTGTACTCACAAAACCATACCCAGTGACTGAGAAAAAAATATTTCTTACTTTCTTATTTGCTTAATTAGCAAAATATATACCGTATATGACTTGGCAGTTACATAATTGCAACCTATAGCTCTTTGGCTAACACAAAATTTTGGCAATGCCCAGTAGACTAGGCCTTTAAGCATAACCAATTTGCAAGAAAGCAAACATGTCTTTCATGGGTTGCTTATTGCACTGTTTGAGGGTTATCTAACTGAGCATTCCACTCGGCACATCCTCAATTACAGCTGAGCTTGATGCCATCTGTAAAGAAGGAAAAATATAGCAAGTACCTAAATCCTTTCATCATCATTTTAATTTCACCACATTAATTTTAAATGCAGAATAACGTTAGCTATCTAGCAACAGTATGTTATTGGGCTGTGTACCAAATGAGCTAGCTAACAATGCCATCTGTCAAAATACTTTTACTGACACATTTATAAAGGAAATATTGTCCAGAATGGGATGTAACTTCTTGGGTCAATACTGAGAGAGGAAAGCAGGGTTCTTGGGGAGGAAGGACGGTAGGAAGGTAGGGGCTCTGTTGTGTGAGCTCATGGCGGAGCAAACCACTCATGGAGGAGAAAGAATGCATTGGGGCGGGGTCACCACAGGTGACACAATAGGTGCTACCCACCTGTGAGGAGACAGTAGAGGGAGGACCGACACCCTGCCCATCTCTTTACATTGATTATTAGGAATGTATCTTGCATCCTCTCATAGCAGAGGAGACGGAAGACACAGCATCATGCAAGTTAGAGAGTAAAGGGAGGGCCTACTGGGGCTGACGAGCCTGCGGAGCGACAAAACAGTTAAACACAGCGGCACGCACACTGAACATTCCCAGGGGTAGGTCTCCCATGCTATTGACTAGAAGGACCAGGACACAGCCGAGAAAGGTATGCACAGAGCATTATCTTCCTTGCCTCTCACTCGTGTAGATGAGTGTGGAGGTCACCCAAACAGCGAGGTGGGGGAAATAGAGCTGTCCAATAACGACAGTGGTTCATGCTGCTGATGCTTCCATAAGAAGATAGCAGCAGGGGAAACCAGTCACCAAATTTGGTCAAGCTCCAACAACTCTGTCTGAGACCTGGAACATGGACAAAGCACTAAGAAAATGTGCTTAAGCTGGCTCAAGCAAGCATTGTCTGTCTATCAGGGAGAAAAGCAGGACCTTGAGGGTTTGCTGCAGAAGAGCAACCCATCAATCGAGAGTGGCTGGGCGCAGCCGGGGACAGGAGTCTCACAAGCTGAATTGGTCCAGAGCAACATCAGCATGCTCTAGACTGAGAAACAACAAACACACCTTGTGGGGATCCTTGTCCGTGATGCAGAAGCCGCATAAGCGAGGACATGGCGTAACAGATGGACACGACTTGGAAATCTTTGCAGACTTCTTTTTATTGTCAATCATACCGACCAGAAATGCACAGGCCAAACTCCTAATAAAATACTAGCAGTTGTAATGTTTGACAATCACAGAAGTGCACGTGATTAGTGGAAAATCAGTGAGTGCAGGTCTTTGCTGAGTATTTAAAGCACAGTTGGTGGGTGCATTGCACCTGCTGGGCTTTATCAGGTATGACTGTATTTGTTATCACTGTTACACATTCACGATGCATCTATCCCGTTGAGTAGCACTGAAGAAAGGGTAAAGGAACATTTTTATTTTGTTTTTACTCTGGAACTTTGAAGTATCACGCCCCTCAACAAATAAAATCTCTCAATATTCGCTGTTGGCCCACATTCAGCTATAACGTTGCATCCCTCTAGAAATTGTACTCGTGCGTCCACGTTCTCATATCTCACGGAAGCGTACGCACGTCCATGCAGTCAACCCTCGCCCCCACCCACCCGGTTTCCACTCAACCGCGCGCGGATCGAGTGAAGCCTACCTCGAGAGGTGGTGACCGACCGCGGGTTTTCATCCCGAAACCTTAAGAAAATCAATTTTATCAGCTAATGACAAGTGCAACAGCATCATAACTGGATTTGGAGGTTCAACCTTAAAGAAGAACACTGCTTGTCGACTTAACGAAGCAAGTAATCCAGACAGGGAAGCTACCAAGCGAATGTCTGAAGACAGCTAGCTAGCTAGGATCAGAAGAAGCCTAAACCACGATCTCGTGTGAAAACATTGCTGTTTTCTATCAACTTGCTCGTAACACAGTAGCCAGCCACCGAATACAATCAGAAATCAAGGTATATTTAATTGGGTTCCATCTTACAATAGTTTTATGTACCATGTTTCAGTTGGCAAGGCTTAGCTAACTGTTGTCAGTCATTGAGGTTATAGGCTAACGTTACATGCTACTCTTCATTGGTAGTAAAACGTCTACGTCCCCTTACCAAATATTTGCTTTAATAATATTTCGATTTTATTGAAGCTTGCTACTTGGTCATGTTGAAACCACAACAGCCCGGTTCCGGCGGGCGAAAAACCTCCAATGGGACCGCAGGCCCCGCCAGTATGTCTTCCACGGTCAGTGGGATCAACACTAACAACAGATCATCGGTTGGGAGGTGAGTGAAATGAGGATGCCCAGATAGGAAAACCTGGGGATTTTCCCATGGCTTCAAGGCCTACCGGTCAAGTGTAGCTTGTTAAAGTGGGTGTGTGGCGTGAAATGGGATTTTGTTAATGGGCCTATGAAAATCGATCCCGCTAGATTGACTACCAATCAGAGTTTGTATATAAAGACTGACGCTCTTTTTGGCAAATAGACGAGAGATCTAAGTTTGATTGAAAGCATAGCGAAGCAAATAAGGCGGGAGACTAGGTTAGATGGAAAGGTCTGCCAGCCACATTACTTCTTTCAGAGGAGGGCGTTGACGCTAAGCAGCAGATATCTATTTCTAACAATGCAAGTGATTAATACGTTGGTTTGAACATACTGACTTACATGGTTTAAGTTTTAGATGCATATGATGCTTCTAACATTTATTCACCAAACCAATGTTTTGCTGTTTTCCAGCATTCTTGCAAGCTCAGACTGAAACAAAGCAAGATTTGTTGATGACATAGTAAACAACAATCTGTTTTGACAATGATTTTAAGATATTACATTTTTCATCATTGGGGTTCTAATTTACATCTACTGTCAACCACAGTGCTGTACTAATTATGGAAGTTCTATATTTGTCAGGTAGCTCTAACAACAGCTAGGTACACTAGGTTTTAAAAAAAACTCAGGAATGTGACTTTGATTTGAAATGTTATATTGGTGATGTGGTTTGCATTACACTAATTGGAACTGACGATATGAATATGGATACATTGGAATATTAATTACACCGGTTATGAAAGCACTTGGATGCTACCATGGTGCTGTGGTAGGAATTGAAGGGAATTGGTTGGAGACAATTGGAACTTTATCAGAATCAGAAAGTTTTATTGTCATGTACGTTTCACAACTAACAAGGAATTTGTTCTTGCTCGTTGGTGCAACATTTTATTGGATAGTGTCATCAAATATAGTGATCATAAATGTTATGATATGAGAATATGAAGTAATAATTTGCACTGACAGGTTTTAGACTTGTCAGCGTGGTATTTCACTATAGTCCTCACATTCTCATTTTTCAATGTCTTCAATCTTTCATATACAAGTGGTAAAGAGCTTTGTGTGTTAATGTTGTAGTAATGTCTGGTGTGTGTATATATAGTAGGACCCGCCTTTCGTGTATTGTGTGCCAAGAAAGGACCATTGTTTTTTTTTTTCCTGTTCAGTGTCATACATCTGTACTTAACTGAATGTACCTGTTTTCACTCAGGAGTCGAACGTCTGTGAAGGCACCTTTCCAGTCCTCTTCTGTGAGTATAACTAAAACATTGCAGAGCAGCAACAATCCAAGATCAATGTAATTAGGACCCGAGGTTTTAAGAAAAATCAACATGCGCTACCGTTCAAAAGTTTGGAATCACTTAGAAATGTCCTTGTTTTTGAAGGAAAAGCACATTTTTTGTCCATTAAAATAACATAACATTGATCAGAAATACAGTGTAGACATTGGTAATGTTGTAAATTACTATTGTAGCTGGAAACGGCAGGTTTTCAATGGAATATCTAAATAGGCGTACCGAAGCCCATTATCAGCAACCGTCGCTCCTGTGTTCCAGTGGCACGTTGTGTTTGCTAATCCAAGTTTATCATTTTAAAAGGCGAATTAATCGTTAGAAAACCCTTCTGTGATTGTTAGCACTGCTGAAAACTGTTGATTGATTAAAGAAGCAATAAACCTGACCTTCTATAGGCTAGTTCAGTATCCCGTGTGGGTTCATTTACAGGCTCAAAATGTCCAGAAACAAAGATCTTTCTTTTGGAAATCGTCAGTCTATTCTGGTTCTGAGAAATTAAGGATATTCCATGTGAGAAATTTCCACGAAACTGAAGATCTCTCACAACGATGTGTACTACTCCCTAATGTGCACTACATTTCTAAGTCACCCCAAACTTTTGAACGGCAGTGTATTTATACCATATTGCAGATTTCTGAATGATTGGCCATACAGTGCATAGCTGTAGTCAAAAGGATGAGTCAAGTGTAATTATCTGAGTTTATTCCGGTCCCTCTCTTAGGTGTCTGAGGGTGTCTACAACAATGCCAGAATGATCCATTTTCTCACAGCTGTGGTGGTGAGTCACTCTTACCCTGTGTCAATGTCAGCACGTCTGTCTCTGTTAATCCTGGCCGGGATCTCTTTTAATCCTGAATGAGATGCGGTAGGCGCAGCCATTTCTATGGGCTTTCTCTGCACTTTCTAGCATCTTTTTTTGATATATCTAACCTTAAAATTTTGACATTGCTCCCGCTAGTTTGTTCTTCTATAGAGCAGTCTCTAAATTATACATTTAAGTAATTTAACTGACGTTTATCTTGAGCAATTTATGGTAGTAAGTGCATTTTTTGTTGTCCTGGTGTCCCATGGGAATCGAACCCAATACCCTGGCCTTGCACAAGCCTTGCTCTACCAACTGAGATAAGGATATTGCTCAGTAGTGGACGTTGAGCAACCAAGAATTGGTATTTTATCAAATGCGGGGGGGCAGTCGTTGCCAAAAAGGTAAATATATTTGCAGTCACTGGCACTACATTGAATCCTGACATGGGCTGCACTGATTTAGCTTAGAATGGGGTTTTATTTTACAAAGCCACATTGTTATTGTTTTTATTTTCTTACAATTAAAAATACGACAGTAGAAAACCAGCTGACTTCTTTCAACAATCCTTGGTGTACTTGCTCCATAATTCGGTCATAGTACATACTTTTTAATTGGAAAAGCCCTTTATTTAAAAAAGTGTTCTCCCTCATCAGGATTAAAACTTAGAGGTTAATTTTATAATGAATTTCTCCCAATTAAGGTTAAAGGTGTAATCTAGTCTATTAATTTAAGATGGTTCATAAAAAATGTAACATTAGCTAAGTTATTTTGAATCAAGAATCTGCTTAGTGAATAAAGAGGATTGGAAGTATATGTTAATTATGAATGAAACATTATGCTGTTTAACCTTGATAAAGATTTTATACAATTGAATAAACATCAGGGGACAAACATTTCCCGGCCTCCCAGTTATATAGTGCAACTGTATATCATTAACTAAGAATGGAGAGAGATTGATTGCTGGCTCAGAGGTTGCGCTAATGTAGGATTCTGCATTTTCAGGCAGAAAGAAAATGAAGAAAAATAAGCATTCTGAAAACGCAGGTTTATTGACCAAGAGATTCAATTTCAAATTGCAAGTTCCAACTTGTTTTGTTAAATAAAGTTACCTGAAAACGGATGGTGCCAACCTTGCTACATGCACTCTCTTCTGTGCCCTTTTGCACAATGCAGGGAGAGTGTGTGGCGGGAGAAACTGAGTAGCCTTTCTTTTGCAAGGCTAAGTGTCCATTTCATAACCTAACATAAGTTATAGGAGGGGGGTGGGATGAAATTAACTTTTCCTTGGCTAACACCCAAGAATAGCTAGTGTGATATTTGAAATCTGTGCTGTCGTTTAGGCACTATATGTTTTAATAAGGTGACATATATTTGATACCTTAAATACCTGAACGACTCAGAAACCAAAAAACACTTGAGTCTAGTTCACTAATGTCGCTCCTAAAACACCTTTTGTTAATATCTTAGTGAAATGTGATGATGAAGGATGTAGTCCTCATTAGGAACATACTTAACTATATCATTAACTATATAATTGTAGTTTCTGTAACTACGAATTAAATCAAATAATTAAATCCCAAGTTGGAGGTTTTGTTGCATGTAGAATGAATGACACTAAAAACAAAAACTACAAATAAACCATTCAGCGAGTAATGAGTGTGTCCTGAGCATGTAATTTTTTTCTGAAACGCTATTAGTGTTCGGATCTAGTCAACAATGTTGATAGAGTACAATCACTATAATATTGTTTAGATTTTATTACTCTAATCTAGTGATTTCTTTAGATAAAAGTAAACTATGTTCAAATAGAATTCTGTCATCCTATTTCTTCCGTGCCTTTTAGAGGCCTGAGTGCACCCTGTTCGTTTTTTAAAGTAGAACACAGAATCTTTAAAACAGAATTTTGGAGGGTCTGAGTTTGAAGATGCAGAATTTTGTAAGCTAGTGCGTTCTCGCTGGCTCAATTAGGAGTGGAGGATTTGGGAGCGTAGGTGTGGAGGATGGACAGAGGCCTAGTCACACACAGGTGTCCACACACATTGCTTTACAGCAGGCTGACTGATGCGGGTAGAAGTGTTGCCTGGATGCTGGCTGATGAAGTGGACCTACAGGGACAGCTTGGAAGTCATCTGGTTGGCAGCATGATTTTTAACTTCACTCCTTGCCAATTCTCTCAACGTCAATACCCCACTCACCCCCTGTAAAGGCTCTAAATCTCATGTTCACCCAAAACATTAATGTGCACCCCAGTTATTTTTGTACAACCTTGAGTACTACTAGTTTAGATTTTGCTGTGGCTAAATTCACAGTCATGCCCAAAGTTAAATTGTTTCCTTTCAAATTTCAGATTTTTCTAGTAGCTTCATAGCTATATCATAATGAAAAATATAATAAACATATCCCCAAAAGTATTCAGTTATTTTCTGTAAATTTTAAGTTTATTATCCTAGCTCTAAGCAGTAGCGGTGTCCTGGCTGAATTCACCTTGGGCCATTGCACAGTGCAATCACCTTTAGAACTCACTGTACTTGCATGCATCCTTACTCATATGTCAAATCAAAGTTTATTTGTTAGGGGGTGTAAACTTTGCTATGATACACTTAACTGTAAGCTACCTTTAAACAGTGCAGGAAAACAAACTTACACCAAAGACACTTTAAGTCATGGTTTGCAACTCTGTTCCTGGAATGCCAAAGGTACAACTTGTTGTCTCTAAGTACCACACAAAGCTGTATTATGTTAATTGTCTGTTCACTGATGACAACAAACCAGGTCTTCCTAGTGGGTTAAACAAAAAACGTATGATTTAAACACAAGGACAATGCTCTGCTTGCCATGCAGTTAGTGGGATACAATTATGAGAAAGTATAAAGATAGTAGTAAGAGAATGTACTGTAAAATGTGCCATGCCAATAAACATCAATTTACAAATACTAAAGACAATTATAGCATTGCACATTTGATTTGTTAGAATGCAGAAAATGAACAGATAAACATATTTTTGTCCT
Organism: Esox masquinongy; assembly: GCA_016801175.1. NCBI lineage: Eukaryota > Metazoa > Chordata > Actinopteri > Esociformes > Esocidae > Esox > Esox masquinongy. The sequence goes on along the minus strand of JACXGI010005208.1, from coordinate 5,547 downwards.
CCAACAAAACAACAGCTGATACAAAAGGGTGTGGCAGATTTAAAACCAATTTCATGGTAGGGTACTCAAGTGTCCTCCATTAGAAATTGCTAAGGAAGGGAGTATATTGTGAACAGACTCCTTGACCCCTAATTGGTTTCCGTGTCAAAGAGAAGAGATTATCGACTTAAATGAGAAAAGGCATGTGTGTGAGACCCAGTCCAAGTTACCTCTTGAGGTGAAGGTAAACAGCATGTTGTGCAGGTAAACAACAGGTTGTGCAGGTAGACAGCATGTCTGTTTAAATTTATTTATAAAGCCCTTTTTACATCAGCAGTTGTCACGAAGTGCTTTTACAAAACACCCAGCCTGAAATCCCAAGGAGCAAGCAACAACAATGTTGAAGCACAGTGGCTAGGAAAAACTCCCTAAGAGTTGCCAAAATTTAGGAAGACACTTAGAGAGGAACCAGGCTCGGATGGGGTGACCTGTCCTCTTCTGGCTGTGCCGGGTGAACATATTAAGAGTACAAGCTGTAATAATTAGTAAAAACATGTGGGCTGTGTCCAGAGTCTATAAAAACTAATCCAGGTCAGACGCATGACCAGATGGACAAGGACAACCTGTTCAATCATCTTGTGGGCTGGTGGTGGATGCAGGTAGAGCGTTCAGCTGTTCATCTGTCTTATGGCCTGGAGTTGGATGCAGTAAGACAGTTCCAGTACCCTCTGTAAAGCAACATGTACCTAAGGTTGCAATTTACTCCAGAACATTAGTACCACACAAACACACAACTGACAGAAGTAACATAACTAAGAAAGGGCACTATTCACCATCAACAATAAGCTACATTATATTTGGAGTTGTCAGAGTAGCCAGAGTAAGTCAACATACCTAGGCCTAAGACAAAAATCCCCTTTTATGATTTCAGCCAACCATGTAAATAGTTTGGCTGACAGACTACTGAGATTACACAAGACAAACTATTTTACCATGGCTAACTAATTTGGGCTAACTGAACTAATAAAATGTATGCCTATGTAAGGCATTGCAAGGTCTGTATAATAAGATCACAAACATCAGCAGACAGAAACACAGATTTTGTCTTTTAGGAATGATAATTAAGGCCACGAAATGAAAACGTTACTGGTTACTGAGGGCAGAGAGGGAAAAGACACTCAGCTTCTATTTCCTGCCCTGGCGCTATCCCCATTGGCCAACACCATAGATCTGTTCTCATTGGCCAATACTTGATTTCAGTCTAGTTTCTGACAGCTCTCGCAAACAGATGTCCTTGACTCTTTGTTGTCAGGGGGAGCTACGCCGGGACCTGCCTCGGTCTCATTCTGCCTTTATTTTGCCTTTATTCCCTCTCTCCAACCCCCCTTTTTTGTTGTGTACATTATAGGGCTCCACCTGTGATGTAAGAGTAAAGAACGGCAACGTGTACGAGGGCATCTTCAAGACGCTCGGGTCCCGGGTGAGAAACAGAACCTCAGAAGTCCAAATCACAGACTGCCAGGGTCTGTGAATGTGTAAAAAATACAATGAAAATAATCTGAAATCAAATCCATATTTGGTTTGATTTTACTTCAATGTGGTTTGGATGTCAACAACATTAATTGCATGTGATTTATTTTGTATTGTAATTACAGGAAATGTCCATAGTTCATCTGCCGCAATAGTGGTGATGGTTTTTCACCTGCCAGTGTCGTGATGTTGTGGCTATGATATTGTGACCCTGTTAATTTCTACCCTTGATCTGTATTTGCTGCCAAAATGGTAACGTTTTGGTTTTGCTGCTACGACTAAGTGCAGGCTGGGACAATCGTTGTCATTACCAGATTTGCAAAAAGTTTTCTTAATTTCTGTTTGTGAAAACATGCACTGAAAAGCAAAGGAGATCATGTTACCATTTTACTTTGAAATTTATTTTCAACCTTTAAAAAAGTAATTTTAACAGTTTAAAAATAGTGGACAGAAGTAAGACGTCAGCATGCAGAAATGCAGCCGGAGAGGGTGGATTTGTTCTGAATAAAGCCTAATGCTCTTTTTACTAACCTTCAACTAATCTTCAGCTGCAGGGACAAATCTCATGTGTAACACCTTTAATAGAACATAAACTTTTGGTCGAAGGTGAGGAACCGTCAAACATCAAGTTAAGTAATGTTCTGATGTCCGCAGTGTGAGCTGGCGGTGGATGCAGTCCACAAACGTGCAGAGGATGAGGGCCACTCCACCGTCCAACCCCGGAGGGAGGACATCACTGACACCATGGTCTTCAGCCCCTCGGACGTGGTCACCATGATGTGCCGTGATGTTGACCTCAACTTTGCCACGCGGGGTATAGATGAGGGCCTTTTCTAGGTTTTCTATTTTTTTGAAACATGTGTCTCTAAGAATAGATTATTTTCCTGCAAACTTAAAGGAGCACTCTGGTCAAATGATCAAGTTTCTTCCAAAAGTGTCTTTCAATATGGTGAAGCAGGTCATATCTCTTTTCCCGTCTAAAACTTTAGCTCAGGAGTTCCTAATCGTTTTAGATCATTTTATACCAGGGGTCTCAAAGCTAACGCATGAGGCAAAAGTACAAGGCAACGGAATCAGTTTATTGAAAGCAATTTTAAATAGTCCGGGGTATTCTCCTGCGTTTGACAGCCGGAATTCACCCTAGAGGGTTGGGGCTGCTCGCAGGGTTCTGTCCCTGGGTCGGTCCAGAAGTGAGTCCTGTCGTACTGATGGACGGTTGCTGCCCCCCGTACTGTTTACTGTTGGGTAGAGGGCAGGCTAGTGCGGTGTGCACTGAAGCTGAGATGTAACGTGTATTATTTTCTACAGATTTGATGCTTACTAGTTTATAACAGCAATAAGGCACCTCAGGCATTTGTGGTGCGTGGCCAATACACGTCAGCCAAAGGCTGTATTTGGCTACTTGGCTTTGTGTCTTGCCTGCCGAAACGTCCTCTGACTCCCACACGGCTTTTTGGGTAACGGCTGTATTCCCGCCCTCTGTGCGCAGACACTTTCACGGACACGGCCATCAGTGCCACCCGAGTCAACGGCGAGCACAAAGAGAAGGTTCTGCAGCGGTGGGAGGGAGGGGACAGCAACGGAGAGGCCTTTGATCTGGAGAAAGATGCTGTGAGTTACACACACGGTCACATTCATGCATGCATGCTTATTCTCACTCAGACAATCCCACACACACTCTCTTTGACTTTGTCACTCACACAAATGGCCACTCTCATGCGTGCTCATTCTCACACAACTTTTTTTTAACTCTCTCCCACACACACACAACCTGGTATTCGATACCGCCACTCGCTTTGCCAACTTTCTTACATGTTCTCTCTCCCTCGCAGTCCAACGGTTGGGACGCCAACGAGATGTTCCGCTATAACGAAGTGAACTATGGCGTCAAGTCGACCTACGACTCCAGCTTGTCCATGTACACGTGAGTCCACCTTACAGATCCACACTAGGGATGGGATGATAGACGATTTTAGTAGTAATCACGATGGAAAATACTGAAATCGTGGAAATTCTATAATTGGGATAGTCGTAAATCGGGATAATCCTCACAAGTTATTTCACAGAGGAGTGACTTGAAAAAGCTCTTGCCAGTCACCGAAGTGTTCCCGACTACTTGTTTTATTTAACTGGTGGAGTGCATATCTCACTAATTGTATTGATGTTTTTTTTGTAAAATCTATTTCTCCAAACTCTCCATTGCAAGAATGCAATCTTAAATTACGAAAAGACCCATTATTTCCATCAGCCTATTATCGGTCTCTTCCCAGAGGATGCGCAGCAATAAAGGGCTTAGAACCACTTGAAAGTGCTTCACTGTCTGCCAAGAAAGTGTCCTAATGTCGAGGTCTTTGTGGGATCACGAAATATATATCCCTGCCGAACTGTATCCGTGACATTTTTATCCGATACTAGGGCTGTAACTGTACACGTATCCGTACCGTACGGTACGGTACGGTACAAGACGTTCGGTTCGGTACAAGTTGTGTGCCGAATGAATATAGACTAACATTCTAAACTCAGTTTCCCCCAGAGACGGAACTTAGCTGAAGTAGCCTAGCACATGATCAAAGTTTGCTTACTGTAAGAAATTATAATGTCAGCTAGAGGATGACAGGATGACAAACGGCCAATTCCTCCCTCGTCTACTACAGCAGACTTAGACTAGCTTTCAATAGCTTGCAACCAGGAACCCTAAGCTAACATTAGCAAGGCTAACTGTAACATGGAACTCTGAGTTTGCGCTTATTTAAGGTAGTTCTATTTTTCATATTATTATTCGGAAATTCATTCTTTGTCGGGCATTGGTGCGGAACCACTTTCTGACCGGTGAGTATTTGCAAAATGCTGTAATGTTTTTTTACCGAAAAAATCCTACCTAGTGCAGCTTTAACTACAGTGGCAATGGGCAAAATTTATAAGTTCATAATTTATTTTATGTTTTGTATATCTTTTTCACCTGTACCGAAATCGTACCGACACGTGACTTAACATTTCCGGTACGTCTGGTATCCTAATTATCTGACAAAAATTAAGATCTGATTATCCCTCATCCCTGGTATATTTTGGATTGGATATTGCCAACTTTAGATTTCAGTCGGATTGGGTATTGATTTTACAACAAATTAGACAGATGTTCTGGGTATCGGTTAGGGGTGTAAAGGTACGCTAAAGACACGGTTTGGTACAGAAATGTGCCCGAAAGACAAAAAGGCTGCATTAAGTCCACAAAATTGTTTTAACATGTCTGGCAGTGGCCATTGATGTTGCACCTGCATTTTATATTATAGCTGGGCCAGTCTCAGATTTCTCACGATCTACAATTTAGTATTTTCATAAAGACATTCCTGTTTTAAAATGTGGAGCCAAGAAGAGAGTGTGTATTGTAAACCTATCTTGCTCACCCTCTAATGTGTGCGTTTTCATTTATTTGTTGAATAGGAGCTTGTACACAGGCCAAGTAGGCTTAATTCGTGATCATGTGTAGGGCTATAAAGATGTGTGTGGGGTGTCTGATAGTAAGCTAATTAAAATGAAGGTCCCTCGAGTTATGGTGCTTCTATATTATCATCACCTCACGCACAAAGTCAACAGTGTTTTAGGCTATTCATTGCAAGGGAGAAAGAATAAACCAGTTTTCCAATTGGCCTACTAGTCTAACCACTACACTTAGTAGCTTACAAAAAAGATTCCGATCACGTCTCCACTTCCCGCTATATGCAAATACCTTTCCATTCCATTACCGTGAAAAATAAGCTGTTGAAACAATGTTGAGCTCAAACAAACAATGATATTTATCCTAGAAGACATGCAGCTATGAGAGATGCATGCAAAAAAAAAACTGTTAACAAACCGCAAATGGTAGAAAATATGAATAGGATATACATTATGATACATATATCTCTTTCTAATAATAATTTTGTTTATATTGTAGGCTAATTGTTAATGCTTTCCTACTGAAAATGACAAGAGAAGACAAATAGAATATCATTTTTGTGGGCCAAAATAACATTGTCGATCTGCGTGATCTGCACAATA
>JACXGI010005207.1:0-48509 GCA_016801175.1 Esox masquinongy | reverse complement strand
TCTATCGCGCTTAAAACATATTTCCCAATTACATCACTCTCATGAGGTGACATCACATCAGTGGAGGGAAATTCTACTATGGTATGCTGAGTGATTTTCTATGTCACTTACTATCTGATTTTTATGTTTTTATTAAGTGATTTTGATGTGTTTGAACATAATTTGTCCACCCTTTTGAGCCTAAATATAGAAGAGATCAATCAAATTTAATTATTTCAAAACATGTTTGTGAAAATATTTTAATTCATCATGAAGTATTCAAGGTCATGCTAGCCACTATACTAACACAGGAAGGCTAAAAGCAAAATTTAGCTCAAAATGTCCATCCTGTTAGTATCCACCCTGTTAGCCATATTCAACTAACAGGGTGGACACAAACCTAACAGGGTGGAACTGTATATAGTAATGTTGACAAGATTTGTTGCCATATTTAGTGTTTCCCCTACATGCATTCAACAGCGAAATATTTGTATATACTTTTTGATAATCCAGGGCCCACCCAGGGCCCATTACACCAGCGTAAGGTCTGACGATCAGGATTTCATCCCAGTACCTAACAACAGTCAGGGTACCATTGGCTAGCACGTGGAGGTCTGTGCGACCCTCCAAGGATATGCGTCCCCAGACCATCACTGACCCACCGCCAAACTGGTCATGCTGGATGATGTTGCAGGCAACATAACGTTAACCACGACGTCTCCAGACTCTTTCATGTCTGTTGCATGTGCACAGTGTGAACCTGCTCTCATCTCTGAAGAGAATTGGGCGCCAATGCCGGACCTGCCAATTCTGGTGTTCTCTGGCGAATGCCAATCAAGCTGCTTGGTGATGGTCCCACTAAAGGACGTTGGGCCCTCATGCCACCCTCATGGAGTCTGTTTCTGACAGTTTGGTCAGAAACATGCACACCAGTAGCCCGCTGGAGTTCATTTTATAGGGCTTTGGGAGTGCTCCTCCTGTTCCTCCTCGCACAAAGGAGCAGATACCTGTCCTGCTGCTGGGTTGATGCCCTTCTTTGTCCCTCTTCAGCTCTCCTTGTGTGACGGCCCATCTCCTGATATCTCCTCCATGCTCTTAAGACTGTACTGGGAGACACAGCAAACCTTCTTGCAATGGCATGTACCATCCTGGAGGAGCTGGACTACCTGAGCAACCTGAATGGGCTGCAGGTACCGCCTCATGCTACCAGTAGTAACAAGGACACTAGCAAAACGCAAAACTAGAGAAGAATCAGTCAGGAAGGATAAGGAGAGAGCAATTGTCTGTGGCCACCACCTGCAAAACAATTCCCTTTTTGGGGGTTGTCTTGCTGTTGCCTCCCCAGTGCACCTGTTGTCACTTTCATTTGTACCAAAACAGGTGACATTGATTCACACTCGCTTATGCTTCCTATCTGGACATATTGATATCCCTGAAGTTTAACTGACTTGGTGTTATACTGTGATGATTACGTGTTCCCTTAATTGTTTGGAGCAGTCTAGTTACACTGCCTGGCCCAAAAAAAGTTGTAATATTTTGTTGGACCGCCTTTAGCTTTGATTATAGTGCGCATTCGCTGTGGCATTGTTTTGACAACCTTATGCAACATCACAGCATTTATTGCATTAATTTTTGACCACTCCATGAAGTCTTCTCCAGCACATCCCAAAGACATTCAATGGGGCTCAAATAAGGACTCTGCTGTGGCCAATTAATGTGTGAAAATGGTTCCTCATGCTCCCTGAACCACTCTTGCACAATTTGAGCCTGATGAATCCTGGCATTGTTGTCCTGGAATATGCCCGTGCCATCAGGGCAGAAAAAATCCATTGATGGGATAACCTGGTCATGAGTACATTCAGGTACTCAGCTGACTTAATTTTATTGCCACATAACGTTGCTGAGCCTAGACCTGACCTATTGAAGCAACCCCAGATCATAACACTGCCTCCAGAGGCTTCTACACTGGACACTATGCATGATGGGGGCATTGCTTTATGCGCTTCCCTTCTTACCCTGACGCGCCCATCGATCTGGGATTGGGTAAATCTGGACTCATCAGACCACATGACCTTTTCCATCACTCCAGAGTACAATCTTTATGTTCTCTTGCAAATTGAAGCCTTTTTTTCCAATTAGTCTCACTAACAAATGGTTTTCTTGTGGCCACACAGCTGTTTACTCCCAATTTTTTGAGTTCTCGTTGCACTGTGCGTGTGGAAATGCACTTACTTTCACTAATAGACATGGCCATGAGTTCTTATGTTGATTTTATTCACGATTCAACTTCACCAAGCGACTTCAACAAGTGTAAGTAATCTTTGATCACAGTCATTCAAGATTATTTTCCGACCACATTTGTTCTGTGAGGTTGATGGTTCACCATTATCCTTCCATGTTTTAATGATGTGTTGGATAGTTCTTTACCCAATTCCAGTAATATCAGCACTCTCCTTAGTTGTTTTCTTTGCTTCATGCTGGCTAATATTTTCACCCTTCTGAAACACAATAACATCGTTTCCACCACCACGTGATAAGTGTTCTGACATGGTTGTTTTAGAAATGAGGAGTGAAGAAATTAGAAATGTTTGTCCACCCTGTTATGCTACTGTCCACACTAATAGACTGCTGTCCACCCTGTTGTGTTGTTATTTTTCTATCATAGTTTAATGAAATTACCAAATATCAAGTGTATATTTGTAGTTACACAAAGATATGGAAGGGGTTTATTATACATGCTAGAAACTGTGAGTAATTTTTATCATAAGTCACTTTTCTTAAGAAAAAATGTGGAAGAATTTGTCCCGTTCACATAATGTGCACTTGTTTTTTTTTATTATACAGTATGTTGTTAAAAATAATTTAATTGTAAAAAAGAATATCTGATTAGATTGAGGGACATATGATTCCTATAAAAAAGTTATTTTAATAGCAATCAGGCATTGAAAACACATTTAAACAATTAAGTCTACAGTATGCCCTTAAGAAGGTGGACATATCCTAGGTGTCCCATGTTTTTAATATATGTAAGCAGGCCAGCTGACAGTCTTGTCTGGGCCCGGGACGAGATGATCTTAGATGGGCCCTTTAATGTCAACCCAGTGTCAGTTCTGGGTCCCACCCTACCCTGGGCCCGGGACAACAGACCCGTTTGTCCCCGCCTATCGGCAGGCCTGTATGTAAGTATAATACAACTTAGGTGCCTGAGCTCGACCAATACGTTTTTCAGCAAGTTAGATATAACAGAAGATTAAAATATGGGTAAATCAACTATTTATTTATCCCAAGTTATGAAGTCCAAATGGCACCCTATAAAAAATGACCCACATGTTTATGTGTGCGCTTGCGCGGGCCGGCAATCCCAGATGGCCTTCTACAGTCCCTGATGGATGAATATGTTCACAGAGGTATTTATACACAACTCGATATTGCACAGATAGCCTATTAAAACAGCTGTCGGCGTCTCGTGAGTAAAAGCCATAATATTGGTAATGTGGGAGGATCATGTCAGGATAACCATCGGGTATATGACTCATTGTAGCTCATGGCACATTATTCTTCAGTGTAAGAGGTGAGTGGATGTTCCCCTCCAACTAGTCAGACACAATGCTTAAATGGTTTTTGAAGACATACCGTACGCAATTAAAGGCAAAGAGTCAAGCCACACTCTCCCACACTATAAACAGAGAAGTTCAATCAAATCCACCTGGAAGTATTTACAAAGTAGCTCTTTTTCCTATAGTAAAATGAACTCACAGACTGGTCCTGGGTGCAGTATAAAACCTACTATTGGTAACTATTACCAGTGAGACCCCCCTCATCGAAGGGCTGTCACTTTTAGAATAAGACACGTGTGGGCACAGGATGATGAATAAAGACAATGGTAGGTTTGAATGAATCCCAGACAAAGTGCTAGATATTTCCATTCTGCTGTAATTGACGAACATTATGCTCCTGAAAGGTTCACCGCCGGTGAGAGATAGAGAGCTGGCTGAGCACTGAGAGGCTCTGATGCTACTGCTCTATAGCCTACTCAGTGTCAGTTGGGATAGTGAAGGACAAACCATTTCAGGACAGGGGAGGGACCTTGCTGTGACATTGGCACTGAGCTGGGGGAGGGGACAGTGGCCGGGCTGTCAGTATAAGACAGCACGTATTCTGAATGAGTCATACGGTTTTACCGGCTTGACAATGAATAGACTCCAGATATCAAACTCCTAATCGGTCGATCGTGTTTCCAACTATAACAATGAATATGTAGTGCATTCATACTATTCAAAAATGGAATCTAGGAGGAAAAAAACGGTAGAAGCAAAAGAAAGTCTAAAAGACTGTAGGAGATTGAAGTGCTGCAGGCTAGAGAACATGATAGAACACCTTATCACTTCCTCTAAAAGAAATGATGATGACTTTTATAGAGAGGTATTGAGGTTCGCAAACCCCTGCAGACAGTGTTTAGAAAAGGCTAAAGCCTTACTTTTCGGAGTAGTTTGATTCACCACACATACATGGGTATGTAAAAACATGTGTATGTAAAAACATTCAATGAAAGGCGTCCATAATTGTAGTCAAGGGAGTTGGGATTACATGGTTTAATATCTCAGGCTTTTTAAAAGGACTTGTTATCAGCAATCGAAATGCCAGCAGCTCTTCAGGGAGTGTCATGAGCACTGACAAGAAAACAAGTTAGGACACAGATCAGGGATGCATAAAAGATATAAAATGAAAGAATATGAATGCTGTCCAATGTTTGTGGTTAGTAATAGTGTCTCTATGACCAGTGGCTGGTCAAATAAACCGCAACATTATTTGCAAATACCACCTGAATAGGCCTCTGCACTAAAAAACACATCCAGAATGCTTATGTTGATGTGTTTTTAGAATTGTGTTTAGCTTATGCATAAAATAAGGAGTGAAGCATTATGTTGTAACTAATTGAGGGTAACCAGGGAAACCAAAACAGACGCATTGCCAAAATCTTTTCACCCAGCACTAAAGCTCTAAAATGGATAATCAACAAGAAACTCAGAGACACTGATAAGAAATGCATTTTTAGATTAGCGAAAAATATCCTAGTCGTACACCAAATGAAAAAGATATTTTACAAGGGTACAAGATATCATTATAGGTTGTCAAAATATGATGGTGTTGACATCCACATAGGCGAAATAGTAGTTTTTGGAGGTAGAGTGAAACAAAGAATTACATGCAAAATAAATGAAAGAGGTTAAATAATGACAAGTCAAAGGTAATTTTCCACCGTTTTCTCACATCCCTAATTTGTTTAGGTCCAATTCGCTCATATTGCACTTTTTGGTCAAGCCTTCATATGCGTCGTGTCATCATGCTCTTGCTCTCATGCTCACTCAAACAGGAACTAGGCTACTCAGCTCAGATGAGAATGACACCAGCCAACAAGCACGATTGACCTTGCAGGCACCAGACAGACCATAAAGTGTTGAAAGAGCGAGGCCAGGCAAACTTTTCCGACACCAACTCCAAAGTGTGCTAAGACCATTTGCACCGCTTGTCGCATGCCTGGATTAGAACCCCTCGCCACAATGACGTAGCTTTACTGCATTTTTCTGTCAACATTGCCTGTGGCCCTGGATACTAAAACCATGCAGACTATTGTCATGTTATCAGTTTGCCCCTCAGCCCAGCAGTGAAACATTAACCATAACATTCAACACAGACAGTTAAACAGGCCATTAACACATCAGTACTAAACATAACACAGAACATTAAAATGTAATTATTAAACCGTGTGTTATGAAACAGGACATTTTTAACACATTGTGTTCATCACTCGGTATTTGAATCAGATATTTTCTGTAGCATGCAGTAGAAAGTTAAAAAGGTCTTCAAGCCTATGACCTTGGGACTGAGCAAACATTTCCTTACTGGGCATCAGACTGCTCCCACCCTCCCGTTCACTGTCATACGGTCCGGCAGTCACGTTCTATCTAGCACAGATAAGTGAGCTTCCAGGCCATCATCTGACAGCAACTGGCAGGGTTACATTCAAAACTAAAATCCACTGATTTCTGCTTGTTCCCACGGAGAGAATGGCCAGTGGTTTCTAAAGAGTAGACAAAGTGACCGCTCTACATGGCTCTCAAGTAATATTTCAAGGATATGGAAACAATCTTTCAAACTGAATCCTCCTGTAAGAGCAAAATGAGCTCAGAAGAAGCTGTCACATAGTTGGGCTGAGATAAATGTAGAGCTCTCCATCAAAATGACAGGAACCACTCAGTCTATTTGATTGTTTACCTCTTTCAACAAGACTGGCCTGTACGAAATCCAATAATCAATACAGCTTACTTGACAAACCCATTTACATCACGTTACAGTAGCAGTTTGTTTTGGCTATGCAGTGTCTATAAATGCTGATTTTGACCTGCTGTTTTGTTGTTAATCGAGAAAGAGTCGGCCTCTGTTATCCACAAGTCTCATTTAAGCGTAAATACACAGTCACCTTCAAAATGACTGGCACCCTTGAAAAAGATGAGCAAAAGGGAAAAATAATGCATGCTGCTGTGTGTATTCAAATATGGCCTCCTGCTCCTTCAGCAAAAACATCTGGGGAACGCAGAACCAGTCAGTCTTTGTCATGGATGGGCAGCTGGATGAGATGACCACACTGGGTCATTGGCTGTGCTACTATCAGTGAAAAACAAGAAGCAGCTCCGCTGGGCATGATATCAACCTTCTGAGTATTTTTCAATGTTTGAGATAAGTCTGAGGTTTTGTTTTTTGTTTTTTTCCCAAATTTAAGCTTTAGTGACAAATGTCCACAAAGAGATTGGGGCAGATTATTTAAATATAAAGGCCCAGAGAATGGTGCTGGATTTGAAGAAACAGGTGTGCCAATAATTTTGGGGGAAAATTCTTATTTACAGTTCAACAAAATGTGTTTCTCTTGTGATTGTATAAAATAATACAATTTCTAACATGTATTAGCATACAGTATATCCCAGTATTTTAATGGTTTTGTCTAAACAGTGTTTTTAGCACATCTTGATCAAGGGCGCCAATAACTTTGGAGGTGTTTGTATAAACTATCACTCCTTAAAGTAAATACTGTTAATCTATCATGAATTTAATTGAAGTAGCTTTAATTTTCTTTTTATAAACCAGAATAACAGAAAGTTCCTCTTCAAGAAACCTCAAACCAATGTATACATTGTTATTCAAACAGTGACCCGAGGTCCGTTGAAGGTCCAGGCTGGATGTTGGATAGGGCTGCCATGTCATGCTCTGATAGGGCTGCCATGTCATGCTCTGATAGGGCTGCCATGTCATGCTCTGATAGGGCTGCCATGTCATGCTCTGATAGGGCTGCCATGTCATGCTCTGATAGGGCTGCCATGTCATGCTCTGATAGGGATGCCATGTCATGCTCTGATAGGATGCCATGTCATGCTCTGATAGGGCTTGCATGTCATGCTCTGATAGGGCTGCCATGTCATGCTCTGATAGGGCTGCCATGTCATGCTCTGATAGGTTGCTGGTTGCAGAAATTGCTGGTTGCAGAATGCAGCCCAGTGAGAAGCAGAACAGCTTTGCCAGCACCATCAGGGTTTAGGTGGTTAGCAATTGAATATGGCTGCCTTGCTTTGTCATGTTCTAGCAATCCTTGTGGGGGCTTGTGCACCTGTGAGCTCTGTGAGGGCTTAACAGATCTAAGAGTTTATACGATTCTCAGAATTAATTTAAAAACAGTACATAAAAATCACCTAGCCGAACAAATTAGTTTAATGTGAGAATAGTATGTGAGGGTGATTGACTTATCACGGTAAAATACTAAATAACATTGGTGAAATCCAAAGCCACTGAAGCATAAAGCATTGAACACAGTGAATTGAGACTAGTTTTTGACAACAAGGAGAAGGAAAAACAGGACTTTCCCTGGCGAATGCAGTTGTAGAAAACAATGAGAAAGCCCTCTGTCAGTGTACAGCCAAGATCATGAAGGGACTTTTACTACAGAGTTTCAATGTGAGTACATCACTGAACTACCATCTTTCCTCTGCTAAAGAATGTCTACAGACCTTTTTCAGAAAGCTGATTTGTTTTGCCAGTATGCTGTCAAACCCAGAATGAAATTCATGGTCAAGAAGACAACGATGACATAGCAAAGACCACACATGACAGCCATGACAAAAATGTGTACAGTGTCCCACTTCTTGCTATTATCCCAATTATGTTATGTGGAGCCACTAAACCAATTGACTGAAATTACTATGATTTAAGGATTACAATTAATTTAATACCACTTATGTGTACTGAAAATTGAAAATGTTATGAACAAGCCTGTGGAAATTCCCTAATGAATGTCTAATAAAAATGAATTATGAAGATAAATCATGTTTTGAGGAATGCAATTTGATCTCTCAAAACAGTGCAGTAAATGATCTGTTTCCATGCAAATATGGCTAAGATGGTATCGTTTTCAAAATGTATCAGTTTGGGTCACCCTGACATGGCCAATCCTGATTCCCCTTGTCAGTGAAATCATCAAAGGGTTTGAGGTTCCCTCCATGCTATTTCCCATCATGTATTAATTAATAATTCACAACATCTGGATTCTGCCTCCTTGTAAAAAGAAATCATGGACTGTGTTTATACAGGCATCCCAATTTTGAACTTTACTCCACTAACTGGTATTTTAACAAATCACATCAGATTTCCAGAACTGATAGGATTGGTCTAAAAAAATAAATCACAATTGGGCTGCCTGTGTCTGTTTTGTCAATATAATGCAGACAAATCTTCTGTAAATGCAAGCTATGTCTACCACCTGCTGGTGGGAATTGATCCTACAAATTATGGACAAGATGTCTATACCTAGCCCAATGTTGTAATGTTTTATACCTAGATTGCTGCATGCTTGTAATTAGGTAGTCCAATTCTGGTATTTTTTCACTAATTGATATTTTGACCAATAATATCAACTCTGAATAAAAGCAGCTGAAGCTAAAATATCTGTTGGGAATTCTGTTGCCTGTGTAAACTCAGTGTTAACCTTTCTAAACTCAGTGTAACACAGCGTAAAACTTTCTAAACTCAGTGTAAACCTGTGTAAACAACCTAAATATCATGAAGGTAGCAACATTTAATGCTTTCTCAAAACAGACTTGTGTATAATTGCATACAGTAGACAGGCATACTTCAAAAAAAGACCATGGGGTATTAACTAGACTGTTTGGAGTACTTTTGTGGCTTTTAGTTCCGACACAGGATGTGGTGTCAATCACCCCAGCCTCCCACTGCCTTTCTTCAGGCTGCATTTACACAGGCAACCTATTTCAGTTTGTTGTTTTCATAAACTGGTCATTAGACACATCAGGTTAGCGTTAAAAACTCTGATGTGAGATTTGATATAATTGGTCAAAAGACCAATCAGTGAAAAAAAGTCTGAATTCAGGCGCATGTATGAAAACAGCCAAAGTGATGCTATCACAGGTCCTAGGACTCAAAGGGAACTTTAAACAGCTTTAAAGACATTCAAAATCAGTTGTGCCACATTTCTTTAGCGCTAAGCACAATTAATGAAAAAGATTTGAAAAAAGCAAGAATGGAGAATATAAAAAAAATAATCAACTTGATCTTTAATCTATTGGCTGCACCTGCTAGTTAATTGGTTGTACTAATGTCCTGTGGAAGGGGGGCCATGGTATGTTTGCTAGGCTGCAATGTGTGGTGAAATTGTTGCCTTACAGGAAGTAAAATCAACAGAACAGTGTTGAGAAAGTCCCAACAGACATGGAGCTGGGTTTTCTGCTTCTCTTCTCATCAGGCCTGTGCTCAGTTGGTAAGAGCTTATTTTAATGATTAAAATGGCCGTTTAATTGAAGATGGAGGTTAGTATGTCCTGTTTGTTAACCATTTTTTGGTCTAGGTTTTCTAAAGATTTTGTCAACATTCTGATTACTGTGACACCTACAGCAATGTCTGTAATTACAACTAAATACATTTTGAATATAGAATTATCTCCAATAAGTACAATGCAACAAAAAGTAGCATTGCATGACAGTTAAGTCATTTTTGTGCAACATTATTTATAACCTATGCACTTATCATACCATCATGGCTTGGTTTTGGTTTGTAGGTCTTGAGACGTGATCTGTGGCTGAACATTTTTTGATAAGAGAAACATTTTTGTGTCACTTCATAGACCTATTATAACCCGACCTAATTTAATGTTTGTAATTTGACTTCCACACCATATAGACTTTTGCCCTAAAATAGAGCTGACATGTTTAATCTGATACTGAGTAAGCACTAATATGTTTCCAGTGAATTGCCAGAGGTATACATTCATACCAGGGGCTCCACATAATGTCAGCACAAATGACAGTGGGGTCCTGAAGGCAGCACTTCATGGTACCTATTCATTTAACAACAAGACCAATGACGCTTTCCTCTTCAAGCCATCTGCAATCGAGAAAGCGGAAAGACAGGTTTGGAGGACGGAGAACAACTTTGACTTTTACACTAAACTTCTTTGGCTAACATTTTGTTGTGGTCATAATATAAAATTTGCCATGGTATAGACCATTATGTAACTGAATTGTACTGGCTAGTCATAAACTAAATCAGTTCACTGTTGGTTGATCAACAGATTGTAAAGGGACTCAATTACATTATGGAAGTTGACATTTCACGAACTGTGTGCCACAAAAATGGCCAAAACAACACAGACCTGGCCAGCTGCATTTTCCAACCAGATGGAGTGTTAAAGCAGGTATTGTTAAATTTTTCTCCTAATAGTGTGGAATGAATTTAATTGATACAGCATATGGACATTAGGTGACAATCCGTACTCATTTTGGCTGAAAAGCAAATCATAGAGTGAAATTGTTTGTTTTTCAGACCTTCCACTGTCACTTTGAGGTTTGGACAATACCTTGGCTTAACTTCATGAAGACTATTGATTTGGCTTGCAGTCCATCTGAGAAAAATATCACTTCTCTGTGAAAGTGACTCAGCCACTACCCTCGAACTATGATCATGTAACGGAGTATCAGCTTCATTTATTTTAATAAAATAATATCAAGTACCAATAGTGTTCTTGACCTTTGATGTCTACATTATACTACAACTGAAATGCACCTAACCTTGTATTTCAAATAAATGCTGCTCTGTCCCTCTAAAATTATACACCAAATTGATTTGACGTACGTTGGGGTCTGCGGACTCTGATCCATAAAATCTTACATCCCAAACTACATCAAAGAGCATTATGAAGGAAACTAAATCTGTGCAGCTGTTCTGAACATAAATTTGAACCTCCTGAACAAGGACTTAGCCGACCACCGCGATGTACAGTAAGTTGGCGTAAACAAACCATCTAGCTGTTCCTTCTAAAATCTGGCTCCACGGGGCCTTTTTAACAACTTCTGGGTTATCATACTTCCTCAGCACTTGGTGACCTTGAAGCCTTTGAAAAGCATGGGCTTCTGTCTAATCGTCTGTGATACAGCCTCTAAATAATTCAAAGGCTCTTATGAAACCAGTGCAGCAACGGCAGCAGTGTGTGTTCTCGAGGAGCCTGTAGAGCCAGAGGCTGACACTGCAGCATGTGAGGAGGGGGACTCCTGCAGCGGATGACCTGGGAGGAGGCTCTCTTGCTGGGGTCGGTACTCTCCCCAGAGCTCAAATCCTCTTTGAAGCAGTTCTCCGTACACCCTCCAAATGGGTCCCTTGATCTGATGAGCCCCGCTAGTAAATGGAAGACTTCCATCAGCCCTAACGTAGAAGCCGTCTTTCTCTAGATATTTTTAGGCATTTTTCCTCTTTCTGAAGATTTTGAGGCATTTTCATGCTTTATTTGACAGGGCAATGTGAGACGAGTTTTTGCTGAAAGTGGGCCAGATTCAAACCAAGGAATGTTGATGTAGGGGTTCATGCAGCAGGCTATACATTTTTGCCGGCAGAATGTGAAAACCAGTGAGTAGCTTAACAAAACAGACGTTTCTCGTGTTACTCAACAGTTTTAATTCAAAGTTCAGCATACGTCCAGCTGAAGGGCGGCAGCATTCAACATTGAGCCCAAAAAAATGATGTTAAGTGAGGCAGTTGACAATGCAATACACATAATGCAGAAAATAATGCATATGATTCTTTATATCTGATTTTGTTTGACTAGCCCTATAATATCTAAATACACAACAAAAATCAAGTGGCACACCTAAAATTATACTGATTCAGTGTTCTTGTCATCTGTTTTAACAGATACAATGGTCTTTAAAATAAGTGCAAGAATAACATTTTCAATTATATTAGTGTGTGAGGAGAACTTAGTCGTCTAAGTTATTTAAGTATTGAAGGCTTTACACAAAGCAGAAATAAAAAATTTGGCACCTCCATTCAAGAACAGAAAACACAGACCTCAAAAAAACAATGTACCTTAGAACATGGGGATTTCCGAGCAAATGTTTTGGTCTAATCCCGAGGACTTTTTCAAATTGCGCTTCAGCTGAAACACACCATAACGCCAGTCGGCGGAACTTAAAGGGTTAATGGGTAAATTGCTGGCTGACAAGACAGGAAAGGATTGGACACACGTCTCAGCCTAATGGGCCTCAGTAGTTCATACAGTGGTACTTGATGTCTAGACTATGTTTTCCTGAAGCTGGCAAAAAAAAAAATAAAGCAGTGTGAATGCAGCACATCGAGCACTAAGCCATTCGGGTCAATGATTATTCATTATTCAGTGGAAAACAATCCTTTGGGAGCCGGATCCCTCGGGTTAGGGTTGAGGTGCGCTCCGACAGCGCGGAACGTGCTGTGTTACGTCTGAAAGGTCTCGGCCTTCCGGCTCACACCTTGCTGAGATCCAGCTTGCAGAGGTACGGGGAGCGGAAGGAGCCCAGGTAGAGGTGGCCGTCATGCTCATGGGCCTCGCTGATGTAGGCGGCGACCATGCCGTGGGGGTCGTGGAAGCTTCGTGCGCACGCGCCACTCTCCTGAAGCTCTAGCACCAGGCTGTAGCGCGGCACGAACTTCATCAGTGTGTCCTGGCTGAAGAGCTGTCAGGGGGGAGGGGTCAATAAGCCAGGGGGGAGGGGTCAGTAATTGCACTACAACCAGACTGCATTGACAACACACGGCGACACCTTTTAACACCCCCCATCTCACTGTCGCAAGGAATGAGCCGTGTCTCCCTTCAATATATGTTTAATGCATATTTGGCAGGTTTCCTTATGGAGATCTCAACCCCTATTATGCATAACACCAAAAAACCTGACCAACAGGAATGACAGCCAGACTCACAGTGACTTTTAATAGGGCATGTCAATGTCTCCTGTTTTTGTGGAACGAAAATAAACATCCATGCTGTGAATGGACCATAAAAGTTTCATGTCACTTACATTAAAATCAGGGGCCTACCTTAAAGATGAGCTTCTTGATCCAGGGCTTCTGGGAGAGAAAGTCTAACAGGGAGAATCCAGGGTTAGGCCGCACCGCAGACATCGCCACCCAGTACCCCCCGGAAGAGCTACGACGGATGTTGTCCGGGAAACCAGGCAGGTTTTCAACAAACGTGTCCATCCCTCCCTTATTTAGACCTGACACATGAACCCTGGATGGACAAAAACACAGTCAACTGAAGGGAAATTCAGGAGATGTAGGGAAAAATTAATGCAGATTAAAGTTACAATGGCTTGCCTGATGCTTATGGCATGTGACATACAGAAGTTATTATGGGGCGAGGGGGGGCTTGAAATATGTGACAAAAGCCTTGAGCAAGCAATAATTCGAAGGAGAATCCAGCTTCAAAAGCTCTCAGCAGAAGCAGGGGATTTTTTTCACAGCAAACCGTCTGCATTAATAAAGTCAAAAGCTTGACTTATTACTATTATAAACCAGTTATGGAAGAGAGGAATCAATCTACTTGATTCAATTCAAAATACTCTTCAAAACAAATCTAAAATAATGGCCCATATTTTAGGGAATCACTTTACTGATTTCCATTATGCGCAGTTGGCAAATAAAAAACCTCTCCAAACTGTCCGAATTACCATACAGGCTGAAATGAACAAATAATGGAAAGCTTCCTCTCACTAACTCACTTCCCTTACCCCCAAAACAGACGCAGCAGGAAATAAGACAGGCTCATTTGTCTTTCTACACAGACAGCTAGGTGGTGGGGGTGTCCGGGGTGGTGATGTTGTGCTGAGTGGGGGTCTGTTAGAGGTAATACTGCCCTTGCATCATTTATCCAAGCAAGTGTTTAGAGATTTAGTACAGGATTGAAAAGTTTGATTTTACAATTCTCTGATACTAAAATATATTTTTAGGAAATCTATGGGAATATAGAATCAATAGAACTTGAGAATTAAAATGAACACCTAACAACTGCTCAGATAAAACATGACTACAGAACAGTTGGAAAGAGGGAGAAAGTGCATGTGTGGAAAGCCTCGACCGTACCGGCGTATTCTAGCCATAGTAGTCTCGGCCACCAGCACTGACTCCTCATCAGGGAAAAGCTGGATCCCGTTGGCAAAACGAAGGTTCTCCATCAGCACAGTCACCTCCTTGGTCTCCGTGTCATATTCCAACACGCTACAAGACAAACACCGGGTTAGACATGGACTTCTGTCAGACTTATGGTGCTTGTCAGAATTTGTTGGGAAATTGCTACTTTCTCAACATCAACAAAAATGACTGTACTCATGTCACAAGTATAAAGATAAATATTTCAAATTAAGGGACAGGTTAGCCTGTATTCGACACAAATTTTTAGCACAGACATGACAAGGAGACAAAACTTATCAGGATGTGCTATCCATAAGTTCTGGGGAGACAAAACTGTTATGAGGAGGTGCTATCCATAAGGTCTGGGGAGACAAAACTTATCAGGAGGTGCTATCCATAAGGTCTGGGGAAATGGTTACCGTCCATCTGCTGTGGCCTCCATGATGAGGTGAAGGTAGTCTCTCCGCTGCCACCTGCTGCTGGAGTCCGTGAAGTACACTTTCCTGCCATCCTGCGTTACGTCCAGGTCATTGACGAAGGAGAGCCGCCGGCCACCAACCATCTGACCAGCCGCTACCAGGTTGGTCACCTTCCCTACATAACGAGTCAAGAACAGTTAAATCATTAAAATGAATCGCATAATACAACAGTTATTTTGATTATGCTGAGGAAAAAGGCATTGTTTTGAGGAATTTCAGGTTACAGGTCACAAAATCGGAAAAACAGAGCGCTGTGATAGCAATGTTTTGTAAAAAGCGTGCCCTCTGCTATACTGCTGACCTGTGACTGGGTTGACCTCAAAAAGTCCAAGGTAAGCATCGGCTACAAACAGGGTGCCATTAGGACCAACTCTGATCCCCAGGGGCCGTCCACAACTGGGCTCGTGCTCGCGGGCTCCATCTACAGCAGAACATATTACCCAGTGGTCAAAGGGGATCTGCGAAGTCATTCTCACGAATAAATGTCTTTGCTGCTATCATTGAAATTGTTTAGAACAGGATACATGGATTCATGTAAGCAAATGTTTCGGTAACAAGTCAGTCTGTTCCTAACAAGTTGAATTTTGTGTTAACCTGTTGTGTATTAACTGGGGAATATGTTTTATTGGAAACAGTTCCACCCAGGAGTATTGTTATCGTTTTGGGGATAAGTCAGAGGTGAACCGGTTTGTGCGGTGTGGTTAAAAAAATGTGTTTATTGAGCTGTTCTGTTGCACAAGCAATTGTGTCAGAGGGGAAAGGTGACAGAAAGACAGAACTGTTAGTTGATTGCAGCAACTTCACTGCTGCTGTAATATTTTTTTTAATGGTGAAAATGGTGCATTTTCACCATTAAGAATTGCAGTTTTAAGTTTTAAGTTTTAAAAAAAAAGTGTTGGCTTGATCAGAATTAAAACACGCAAGCCGAAACGCACTCCGTGTTTTCATTATGATCAAGCCAACACAATAAAGGCCTTTTACATTCAAATTCACTACGAGTGCTCGTATTACATTTTTACACTATCCAGTATAATTGTCCTTGTTTCTTCTTGATTCTCTCTCTTCCAAGAGCACCTTTGGTAGTTTGACTACCTTGGAATACCTGAATTGCTCCTGCAACCATATCTTCTTAAAACAACATTAAAAAATGTGTGGTATGAGCACAAAAACTATACATGAGTTAAGCTAAGAGTTACAAATCAGTTATAATTAAAACTCCAGTCTTGGGCAATAGGTACTGTTGGGCAAGTTCTGTCTGGATCAGGTTATGTCAAGGGGTTGAGACAACATTGTGAAATGAAAGCTTATCTTCTGAATGACTTACATGCTTCTGAAACTGAACCAAGTCTAGTGACACAATGAGACAGCCAGTCAGGTCTCCACTCTGTGCACACTTACCGCAGGGTGGCTTTCCAAGTCTGGCTACAACACTGATGGTTTTGCCTACAATCTTTACTATCTTCCCGTCAGCCGTACCAGTGTAAAGCACATCTAACAGAAGACAGACAATAAAAATCAGCATTTACAAACCGAAAAACTGCCATGGCAATATTTTAGACATGATTCCCTACTGTGATCATTAGAACAACCACCTGATGTTTTGGCAGTTCATGTATGAAAACAGGTGCCCTCCTAAATGCCAGTCGGTGACTAAGACCACACATACAAAAGCTTGTTTACTAAAAACATAAAACTGCTATTATTGGTGAGCCGCTGAAACTGCCCCATCACCTTTGATCCATTTGGCTGTTACCGGGGGCATCGCCATTAAATGGCCGACACTGAAACAAACTGGTGTAGAACACTGGCATGTGGAGAGGCTCCAGCTGGAACGCTCAAGCCCCCATACTAACCCCCGAAGTTGGCGATAGACTCCGGCCCAATGAGCTGGTCCTCAAATAGCCGCTGTGCCTCCCTCAGCTTAAAGTTGGGCTCGTAACAGCCAGACAAAATTGGTGGCTCATTGAGGCTGAATAGGCAAGGGGAATAAAAATGTACAGAGTCATAAACATGAACCACCACTGATCAACACTCTTGTCCCAGGCAAGCCTTTACCATTAAGCTGAGTGCTAGGGAGAAAGAGGACAGAGGGAATAATTTGCCCCAAGACCTCAGAATGGACTATTAAGTGGACAAATAATTGAGCAATGAATTTAATGAGGGGAGGGAGAGACGTGCCATGGTCTAAGGAACAGACACTGGTAATAAATGAGATTTGCCTTGTCTATGACCCAAGGCCATTGTGCAAGTAGAGGCAGCACATCACCCAGTCTAATAACATTAAGACACAATGCAGAATGGAGAAATACGGCTACGGACTTGTGGAGAGATGGGATTGTGGCCCAGTGGGGATTCTGGCCAGACTTACTGGAAACCCGTAGAAAGAGAATTGCCAGTTTTCATTCAAACTCTGAGCCCCTTGTCAAAACTTTCTTTAATCAGTCATCTATTAAAATAAAGTAATGTTTGGCTAATAATTTTGTGTCTGAATCTAGGGAAACATGATTCATTCTACTGATTAGGGACCACTCTACATGTTGACAAGACATACTACATAGTCCCAAAATATTACAGTACCAGCCAAGTCATTCACTGGGTTGAAAACTCCAGAAACCTTTTTTCTTTCTCAGAGTAGTGAACAGTAAACAGAAATGTTGCCAGTGCAGGCTGACTCTAAAGTAGCTTGCAGTTGTGCTGACTAAACAGTTAACATGGGATGACATTAGAGTTGACCTGACTCTAAAGACCATGAGAAATTAGAGATGGATTTACATTTTTGAAGAGCTCACCTGAGCACCTCAGGCTGAATGGGAGACTCAAGCAGAAAGACTACTACAAGCAATGGAAGGATCAGGCATCCTCCCAGTGTCACCAGGGTCACGCGGAACACCTTTCCACTGTAGGTACTGGGGAAAACAAAAGGTTTTTTATACAGCTGAGGCTTCAGGCTGAGCAAATGGAACAAGCAGCGGTCAAGAAATACTGAGTCTGTAAGATTCATGTGATAAATATTAGGAAGCTATACAGTGTTTATGTTCCCTTGGTTTGTGAACAATTTAACTTCTTATTTTGGTTTTCAAGAGTACAATAATTGTGTTAAAGTCCTGAGGCCTATATGTTATATTCTTCAAGAATCAATGGGCAGGCCTATATTTAACAGAATCAAAGACCCCAGAATCAGAAGCTCAGGTCAATGGTAGGTGATATAGCACGCAAACAAACATGCACTTATTTACAGAGAGAATGCATCTATGGCAAAACCTGAATAGGCCCAATTAACAATCAACTTCAAAATGGATACTGGTCAATGCTGATGCTCTCTTCACTTATAACTGTTTGATTTATACCAGGTATGCATATGGCAAAAAAAATGGCATTATCAGTACCTCCACCTACGTGTATGACCTAGATGTGGGAGTTTACCTCTGAATCTGTCAAGATCTAGGAAGTGCAAATGAAAAAGCAGCCTAGATACAAATACGTTTAATGCGCATGTTTACGTTAATCAATAAGACAATATAATGGAAAGCAGTATGTGATGTTAATATCAATACTATATAATTTAGAGGAGGCTGACTAGCTAGCTAGCTAGCTTACCTGGTGCCCTTGTATTGAGGTTCCTGTAATTCGTCTGTGATTATTTGTGGTCTGTTCAGCCTCCTGAAACGCAGTCCCTCTGGCTCATTCATATTGAAATTAGACGTCTGCTATGACTGTATTATCCAGGAAATATTCTTTAGGTAAGCAACTCGCTACATGAGTGGGTTGATATGCTGGTTTCTTGTAAAGACCGAAAAATGCAGGACATCGTTCGTAGTAATTTCTACAGTATTTAACGACGAGCTTTCCCATTTGCTAGTGGACACATTTTACGCAATACTAATACATTTCCTCTACGTCAGACCATAACTGGAGTTCTAAATCAATGACGTTCAATGCCACCTGCTGTTGTGGAGTGTGCATTACATGTAGACATCTTTGAATTTGTATAGCGTTTGCCTGACGAACATAACCGAACTCTTCCACCGCTCACAAAATCTGAAGAGGCCAAATCTGTCTAGAATAACAGAGCGTATATAACTCATAGTCCGTTCTGAATATGTATCTTCAACGTAACCTTAACCTTAACATGTTAACCTTGTTTTACCCTACCACTGAAGACCAAAAGCAATTTTTTGTTTCCATGAATGTTTGGGGTATATTTTTACTTTGTGGATATGCAATTTTGTTTAAACTTACTGTATACTGACTGGTTATGGGATATTGTCAATTCCAGAGCTGCTTCCTTTCCATGCCGTTTCAAACCCCGACTGAATGAGAAAGAGGCCTCTCCCCTCTGACCTCCTCTAATGGGTTCTGAAGGCGGGTAAGAACCCACTTTTTCCAGAGTGGCTAATGGCAACTTCGAGACACACAGGTGACATTTGGCAATTGTTAACTTCCCTTATTGAAAAACCATTACTGATATAGGTGGCTCAAACCGTGTCCACCAATCAATTGCTTTTAAATTTGTTGGAATTAAGTGCACTAATGAAAGAGGGCACACTTTCAAGAAAAAGGATCTGTTCTGTTAGCTTTGAGGAAGTCTCTGTTATTGTCTCCATTTCAGCCACTTCAAGATGAGTCTCCTTTACGAAGGGATCAGTCACCTCAAACAAGATGCTGCTTTCCAACCAGGCGAATGGATCAGATTGTTTTCTGTATTTTTTCAGTATCTGATCAGAGCAACCACAGGTGGTGTTGAAGAGCCACAACTTTTTGCGGTTTCTCTTTGGCAGTATTGACAATTGTTTAGCAGTGTTACAATTAGGCCAGAATAACATATTTCCACAGGGTAATTGGATGAGTTCATTGTAGCCTTCAAGAACTTTCTACGGTCGTTCAGGCCAAGACAACAATTAAACAAACATCATCGATTCAAAAAACATATTTAATGATATTACCATCCAAAATGAGTTAAGCTTATATTAAAACAGATACTATTTGGTGAAATAATTAAACAGTTACAAAATACAGGTATATTATTGTTTCTATTTATTTAATTTAGATTTACAAAAAACAAGTATAGCCCCTCTGGTTACCTGAGTTGTAAAGTGAGCACATGTATTGCAACATATTGTGAAACACTCCAGCAACCTTCCTGGTGGTTCTGAACAAGAGAAGCAAGTTTGCATACATAATAATACCACTGTAGTATTAAACACTATGACCCAGGTTACCTGAGATACATTTACATTCTAGTCATTTAACAATATCTTATCCAGAACAACTTAAAGTAATGAGTGCATACATATTCATACTGGCCTCACACAACCCTGAAATTGCAAGCACCAAGCTCTTAGCATGTGAGCTACACAGGATGATGGTATAGCTTAAGCAAGGAAAATCTCACCTCATCCTAACACAAAATTATCGCTTGCATTGTGATTCATATATGTGCTGTGATAAATACTCTATAATTATAATAAGTTAATGGATTTGCAACAATCATGCAATTTTTGCTAAGCATTTCCAGTTATCCCGGTTTGTTAATAGGCAGCTTCAGATCAGAGTTTATTCATGCTGGTTCTATTCATATGTTAACACAGTACTATTATGGCACTCTCCAATGATCAGTGCCACAATTGGCTTTAGAACTTCAATACACTTATGTTCCTTCAAATTTCTCATACAGGAGAAGCTCTTTCTGCATTTGGAACAGTTGTAAGGTTTTTCCCCAGTGTGTACTTGCTGGTGAGCCTTCAGATTGTTTGCTTGGCTAAAAGCCTTCCCACACACAATGCAGAGAAATGGTTTTTCACCAGTGTGAACACGTTTATGGCGAACAAGGTTCTGTGCAAAACTGAAACTCTTCCCACACTGGTCGCAGGTGTGTGGCCTCTCTCCGGTGTGAGTGCGTAGGTGAAGGTTCAGGAAACGCTGTTTGCTGAAGCGCTTCTCGCACATGGTGCATCCAAACGGTTTCCCCTCAGTGTGAATGAGCCGATGTGTGTTAAAGTAACTCAGGGAGCTGTACCCTTGACCACATATGTCACAGGTAAAGGGCTTCCCTACTGTGTGGGTTCGACGATGAGTTTTGAGATTGCCAGCAGTGTGGAAACGCTTCCCGCATTCTTCGCAGGAGTGAGGCTTTTCGTCGGTGTGGATCACCCGGTGCCTTTTCAGATAGTTCGATGTCCGGTAACTCTTCCCGCACTCTGTGCACTCGAAGGGTTTGTCTCCACTGTGTATCTTCTGGTGGGTCACCAGGGAACTCTTCTGGTTGAAGCTCTTCCCGCACAAGTCACACACGAATATCTTCTCACCCGTGTGAATGCGCTGGTGGACTTTGAGATGACTGGCTTGGGTGAAGCTCTTCTGGCACACGTCGCAGGCGAATGCTCTGACACCAGAGTGAGACTGTTCATGTCTTCGGAGGTTGGGTGCTAAACTGAAACACTTGCCGCAAATCTCACAGCGAAATGCTTTCACACCGGTGTGGACCGTGCGGTGGGTATTGAGGGCACTCTTCAGACGGAATACTTTCCCGCACTGATCGCATATGTAGGGCTTATCTCCTGTATGGGTCCTTTGGTGAGCCTTGAGGCCACTTTTCTGACTGAATCGATTGCCACATACATCGCAGCCAAATGGTCGCTCTCCTTCGTGTACGGTCAACATGTGCACGTTTAAACTGCGTCGGGCGGTGAAAGACTTCCCACATGTTGTACACTTCAGTGGTTTTTCCCCTGTGTGTACACCCTGGTGTATAATCAGATCTCTTCGCCTGGCAAAAACCTTCACACACTGAGAGCATTTAAATCTCTTCTCTCCTCTATGTTCGGCAATCCTGTGAGCTTTGAGGCTACACTTGGCTTGGAAAACCCTGGCACACAGAGTACAGTTCAAAGCCTTCTCTTTTCCCCCTTTAAAAACCACCTGGTGTTCTTTAAGCTGGCTCTGGGTGCCAAAGATTTTTCGGCAGTACGTGCACTTGAATCGCTTCTCCCTCTTGTGGACTATAACATGGTGCACTTTGAGACTGCACTTGGCCGTGAAGCCCTTCCCGCACTGGGTGCACTTGAACGGCCTCTCACCCGTGTGGACCACCTGGTGGGCTTTCAGGTTGCTTAGTTTACTGAAAGTCTTCCCGCACTTCTCGCAGCTTAGATGTTCATTTCCTCTGACTGACTCCTCAGTCTTTCGGAATTTTGCTGCACGCATCCGCCTCGGTCGTCCAAGGGGAACCGCCGTTTTCTGATCACCGGATATGACAGTGGGTGCCGCGGGCTGTAAGTCATGGCCCTCTTGCGCCTCTGTGGGTGAAAGTGGCGTAGTGATCTCCTCTTCCAAGTCATGGTCAACTGTAGCACATTCCCCCGCGTTTGTCCCGGATTCTCCACCTTGGCAGCAGAGCAATAAACGGGAGTATCCGCCTTTGTTAGCAGGTATGGCATTTCATTTCAATTTTCTGGAAAGTTCTGAATATAACAACACAAATACGGTTGTCTACATTCCTACCGTTCTGAGTGGGAGGGGACTTCATAACTGCTCACCTGTGTCTTTATGCGTGTGTCCTAACTGGATGTCCTGTTGGGCTAGACCCTCAGCCAATGGGATCCATTCAGCATGGTGATGTACCGTCTCTGCACACTAGAATCCAAATATTCAATGTCTTTCTCCAAACACACACTGGCTCATACGCTGACCTCCACATAAGCTAGATTTCTTGAACGGCAATGCATTGCAGACTATTTATAGTCAAGTTAGTGACCAGTTAAACGTAGATGTGTACTTACCATGCCACTGTGGCCTTCAGACATGCGCTTAGGTTCAGTCACATCAGTATCTTGGGTCTTTCGGTCCTCTGCACCTTCCTTGCCAAGCCCTCTGGTTGTCCTTGGGTCCCCATCTGTCAACTTGAGCTTCTCCTTTACAACGTCATGGTCTCCCTGACTCAACAGCATTTGCAGGCGCAGAGAAGCAGTATCCTCATCTATGAGACAAATTATTTTTTCCATGGCCTCTTTTGACAATCTCTTCATGATTGCACACAGCTGTGTATGGAGAAGACAAAATTTTCTAAGCAGAAAAAAGAAACCAGTATCTAGATATCAGTACCAGGTAACCTGGCAATTTATTGACTCAAGACAATTGACATGATCTGACCTCTTGCGGACAAACTAGCTATATAAATGGTACAAATTAGTCTAGGGGTCGTCTATTGAAAATCTTGCCAAGCCATTCTACTTCTTATCACACTGCTCAAGAAAGTATTCACCAGAACCAACATGCCCAGGCCAACAGACATGACTGAGCGTGCTGTGCCCAACCTGCCACAAGGACTCAGCCAGTTAAAAAAGTTGTTAAATATATATGCATATGCATCCTGTTTTGTTCATATAGGACAAATTCGACTAGGTCCCTTTGTTTGGTTAAACCAAACATAATGGTGAGGGACTAATCTGAATTTGACCAATAGAAACTCTGTGTGACAAAACTAACATATATAACAGATATTCCGTACACCCTGCTCAACGTTTTGAGATTTGGGGTTTGAGAAATTCAAAGAACAATTTCCAACCAGAATGTTTTTAAAATGGCTATGCTACAAAATCATTGGCGCGTAACGTCCTGCAAACGAAACGAGGGGGCGTGCATGTTGACCGGTTTAGTAACGCATACTTGCTTGTGCTTGATTTATGGTTTCGTACTAAACTTTTTGTTTGCCTTAATGAATAAAACCTCAGATACGTCACATAGCGTTTCGTTCTGTTTGTACAAACGTCTCGCAAGTAAAATTTGTTGGGGAATACACCCAAGGTGTACACCCAGGTCACTCGGAGTGTAGCGGCTAATGTCTGAATGGCTACACTAAAATGTAAATAGTTTCTGACCGTTGTCACCCATTTACCTCAGTCCCACGAACAGTGCTCTGCTTCCGTGAAACGTAGTCAATCTTTTGACTGGTGCACTCATCGAACAATTTACTTATTTCCATCACAGCTGAATTTACTAAAAAACCCATTACGGTGGCTAGCTGATCCTTGAAACGTGACATTTCTCCATAGTATAAAAGCCTACAATTAGACATAAGCCAGTTATGCAGTAGCGTGGATACTGTCACATTTTGCCCCAACTCAACAAAAGCTACTGACAACGGTGATGATAGATTGTGGACAGTGCTTAGCCTGTTCCTCGCTGAAAAGGTGACTGCTGCCCCCAACAGGGCTGGAATGAGAGTACAGGTGTGTACTTCTCACAGCCGAAGTCTGGCTAAGACAGAAACATTGAACAACACAACATAAACATACAAAATATTCACACAATGCATCGCAGTCAAAACATACAAAATATTCATCATAGAGGCCAATCACGGGCCCCCCACCCACCGCGGGCCCTGGTGCAGCCACACCAGTGCATTAAATATTATGGAATTTTTCAACCCAAAGCAAGAGACTGTCAATTAATATTATACATACACCGATCAGCCATAACATTATGACCACCTGCCTAACATTGTGTAGGTCCCCCTTTTGCCGCCAAAACAGCCCTGACCCGTCGAGGCATGGACTCCACTAGACCTCTGAAGGTGTGCTGTGGTATCTGGCACCAAGACTTTAGCAGCAGATCCTTTAAG
The DNA here is from genome assembly GCA_016801175.1 of Esox masquinongy. NCBI lineage: Eukaryota > Metazoa > Chordata > Actinopteri > Esociformes > Esocidae > Esox > Esox masquinongy. The sequence continues at coordinate 23,939 of JACXGI010005207.1, read as the reverse complement.
TCCTCTAAGTTGCAAGGTGGGGCCTCCATGGATCGGACCTGTTTGTCCAGCACATCCCAGAGACGCTCAATTGGATTGAGATCTGGGGAATTTGGAGGCCAAGTCAACACCTTGTACTCATTGTTGTGTTCCTCAAACCATTGCTGAACCATTTTTCTTTGCAGGGTGCATTATCCTGCTGAAAGAGGCCACAGCCATCAGGGAATACCGTTACCATGAAACCTTGGGTGCGCATGGTCTGCAACAATGCTCAGGTAGTTGGTACGTGTCAAAGTAAAATCCACATGATAGGCAGGACCCAAGGTTTCCCAGCAGAACATTGCCCAAAGCATCACACTGCCTCCGCCGGCCTGCCTTCTTCCCATAGTGCATCCTGGTGCCATGTGTTCTCCAGGTAAGCGTGATTCATCAGACCAGGCCACCTTCTTCCATTGCTCCGTGGTCGAGTTCTGATGCTCACATGTCCATTGTAGGCGCTTTCAGTAGTGGACAGCGGTCAGCATGGGCACCCTGACTGGTCTGCGGCTACGCAGCCCCATACACAACAAACAGCAATGCATTGTGTGTTCTGACACCTTTATATCAGTACCAGCATTAACGTTTTTCAGAAATTTGAGGTAAAGTAGCTCATCTGTTGAATCGGACCACATGGGCCAGCCTTTGCTCCCCACGTGCATCATTGAGCCTTGGCTGCCCACGGCCTTTGTCGCTGGTTCACCACTTTTCCTTCCTTGGACCACTTTTGTTAGGTTCTGACCACTGCAGGCCAGGAACACCCCACAAGGGCTGCAGTTTTGGAGATGCTCTGACCCATCACAATTTGGACCTTGTCAAAGTTGCTTAGATCCTTACGCTTACCTATTTTTCTTGCTTCTAATACATCAACTTTGAAGACAGAATGTTCACTTGCTAGCTAATATGTCCCACCCACTGGCAGGTGCCATGATAATGAGATTATCAGTGTTATTCACTTCACCTGTCAGTGGTCATTGTTATGGCTGATCGGTGTATATGAGCAAAAATTGTAGGTGATTTTTGTTTGTGGCTTTTTTTAAATAATGTATAACATCAAGTCAATTCATTCTGATGTAATTTCAATGACTTTAATATCATAAAGACTAGAAACATGGCAAACATATCCAACAATGTATGCTTTATGATGAAAATAATCATTAAGTTATTTTTGTGTAACAACTGTATGAAAATTGCATAATGTTACAATGGGGCCGTATTCACAAAATATTTTATCTTATCTCTAGGACTCCTAAACATCACTAAAAGTTCCTAGCTAAGTGTTTCCTCTTAAACCTAGTCACAAAGCTGCTAAGACCAACTTTTACTAATGAATTGGGAGAAGTCTTAAACTAAGCTAAGAGAAAGGGCCGGGTTGACCCCGTTGCTATGGATGATGTCATGTTCCACGAACAAGCTTACTTACTACGCCCACAGTGATTGGCTGGTAGGGGAGAAGTCTCTGTCAATGAATTCATTATAGCAATACTGTAGAACGATGTTTCATGTTGCCATATTGAAATAAAAATATTAAAAGAATGACAAACTGAATAGTCAAGATATGTTCAGCTAATTGTCAGCCTCTTACATGTCTGGCAGCGCGTAAAGAAATTCATAATTTAATGGTGCAATAATTCGTGCAATAATGTGTCCCATCTATAGCACCAACAACACCGGGTGGTCCAGCTATGGCCATGACGTCGGCTTTGTAGTTGGCGAATGAGGAAACCGAATGATTTATCGGACGATATGGGGTCTGGACAAGCAGCGTAGAGTTGCAACCTTGACAGATCTACTATGATCATAATACCTTCGCGATTAAGGCGATACCTAGTTAAAAGCTCATATCATTAAATTATTCTAAAACGTCAACCTGATTATGATGCAGATTGCCGGCAGCAGCCCTTTTAGGATTGTTTGTGATGTGGTCTTAGTGACTCATAGGAGTCCTCTTGACTACTCCTAACTTTTCACAGATTTAGGAGCTGGTTTTAGCGCTAAAACGCTTTGTGAAATACTCTTAGGCCAAAAATGTATGAGTCCTTATGTTAGGCCTGACACGCCCATTTTTTTTAAGAGTTACTCCTAAATCAGCAAGTTAGGAGCTACTTTTAGCCTTAAGATATTTTGTGAATACGCCCCCTGATTTGATTTGAAAAAAATAACCTATTTGTAGGAGTAAGGTGTGACCACTAGACCATTATATCAGCCAATCAGGTCTGTGTATGCAAATTAAATTTTGTTTCCTTATGCTCCCATTTTAACTCTATACTGAGGGCCAACATAGGGTCAATATAAAAAATAGAATAAAGAATACTGCATTGGGAATTTAACTTATCAATCAAATTACATCTTTTTAATCTACCTCAATTTGTTAAAATGGGCCTTTTCTGTAGATAAAATATATATAACAATAATTGTGTCAGAATGATTATTATTCCTTACAGCACCTTTTCCTTATTAACAATACCCTTGATGAACCACAGGTGTAATGCTATCTCTTATGTTCACCATCTTAGTTACATTAAAATAAGTACAAATACTGTGTCTGATCTACATCTCAGATTAACTATATAATAGTGTTTCTCAAAAACAATATAGTGGTGTACTGTCTATATAGACTGTCTAGAGCAGTGGTTTTCAATCCGGGTCTCGGGACATGCAAAGTGGTCCACATCTTTATTTCTGTCCTACGTCTACACATCCTGGGCCATATTCACAAAACATTGTATCTTACCACTAGGAGGACTCCAAAACAGGACTAAAAGTTCCTAGCTAAGTCCTCTTAAAACCTAGTCACAAAGCTGTTAAGACCAACTTGTACTAAGGAACGGGGAGAAGTCTTAAGCTAAAAGAAAGGGCAGGGTTGACCCCGTTGCTATGAATGTTGTTGTGCTCCACGAACAAGATTACTTACTACGCCCACAGTGATTGGCTGATAGGGGAGGGGTCTCTGTCAGTTAATTCATCATAGCAATACCGTAGAAGAATGTGTCATGTCACTGATTTAACATGAAACCAAGAATGATATACTGACTAGACAAGATATGTTCATCTAATTGTCATACTCTTTCATGTCTGGCAGCTCGTAAATAAATTTGTGTTAATCTTTTGATGGTGCAATAATTTGTGCAATTATGTGTCCCACCAACTACGGGGGGGGGGCTTTGTTTCTTTTAGTTGGTGAATGAGGAAACCGAATGATTTATCGCACAATATGGGTCTGGGGAGGGCATTTACTGTTTCATGTAATATTCTACTGACAGATGACTGAGATATACATATTTTGTCGGCACTGCATAGCTGCATTTTCCATGTGGCCAAGTCGCGTAGTGTTGTCACAGCCTTGATCTCAGGTCTTATTTGGGTTGTTTCAGTTTTTTGGTGAAATTACTGCATCAATGATGCAGTATGATCATAATATCTTCGCAATTAAGGTGATACCTAGTAAAAAGCTCATATCATTAAATGTTTCTAAAAGGTCGACCTGATTATGAGGTGGATTGCCTTCAGCAGCCCTTTTAGGATTGTTTGTGACTTGGTCTCAGTGGCTTAGGAGTCCTCTTGACTACTCCTAACTTTTCGCTGATTAAGGAGCTGGTTTTAGCGTTAAAACACTTTGTGAAATACTCTTAGACCAAACATTCAGGAGTCATAAACCTAGGACTGACACACCCATTTATTTTAAGAGTTACTCCTAAATCAGCAAGTTAGGAGCTACTTTTAGCCTTAAGATGTTTTGTGAATACGGACCCTGATTCATATCTTCAAAGCCTGATGCTGAGTTACTCATTTGAAACAGCTGTGCAGCACTACAGCAAAACATCAAACTGTGTTAGAAAACCCCTGGTCTACATTATTGTATTCTATGTCACAACCACATGTATTGAACATTGTAGGGAATGTGGTCATAAATCTAACCCTGCATCAGTACAATATGTACCTCAACATGGAATGAAGTGAGCTATAACTCAAGTGGCCAGCATAACATGCCTCCCAGTTCTAAGGTATTTAGCAGTTATGTAGCCTGCTTCCTTATTTCTTCTTAGATGTCACACACTTGGACTGAGCATAAGCCTCAATGACCTCTGTGACCACAGATGGGTCATCCAGAGTGGACACATCGCCCAGGTCTTCTGTCTGCTCCATAGCCACCTTCCGTAGGATTCTCCTCATGATCTTCCCAGAGCGTGTCTTGGGAAGTCTCTTCACTATCTGAAAGAGATCAGAAGAAGAGAAGGTGAGAGATACCACCAGTAGAATCTTCAACAACAGCCTTATAGCAGACTGCCGTAATAAAAAGTATCACACTCAGCACAAACAGCATGGATGTCCTCACCAGAAAGTGGTCAGGTACAGCGTACTTTGCTATCTTAGTGGCCACCAGGTCTCTCAGCTCTTTAACCACTGAAGCCTGGTTCAAGGAAGGGTCTTCTTTCAAAACCACAAAGGCAAAGGGAACTGTTATACAAGAGAAGGAAAAAATATTGAACACAACAGCCAGGTTACAGTTAGTTGAAAACTACATAAAACACTTGTACAGTTCTGAAACAAAGTCTGACGGACAGATGAAAGGAAGATGAACCTGTACCAGAGTGATGGAAAAAATAAAGTAGAAAGAACTGCTCATTAACAAGACCATTTAACCCCCCAGGGATTGAGTGGAAGATTGGGGTCGGGCTATCTGGGCAAGCAAAGCCTACTGTCATTAGGTTTGACACGAAACACATTTGGAAGTTGTACAAGAATCTGCCCCTTGATTAACACCTCCCTTGTTATTACTTTCAATATCCACTAGGTGGTGCTAACTGACAAGAGTTTACAGATTGGGAACCATTACTGGCTTCAGTGTCAAACCACACGCACTGTTGATTTAGGCCCTTATTAAGTATATTTCCCCAGGATTGACACCGCTAAGGGCTAGTGCCTATTGTTCCATTAAGGGAGAAATGTGGCTTGATTAAAAAAAAAGACTTGGGTGAAACAAATATGCCAGGGGAGTCTGTAGAGTGGGGGTAGGCAACTTGATCCAACCACTGGGGGCCGCAACATAATTATAAGGTTAGAAATAACAATATCATAGCTTGACTATGCTGAGAAAATTACACAATATCTTTTTTTATTCTTGGGAGTACTTCAAAATACTTCAGAGGGTTATTTTCAAATAGGGCAGACCATGGTCAGTCTAGGTCAGTCTGTCCCGTCTCAGGCCCAATTGTTTACGTTGCATTTGTTTATGTGACCGGGGACAAGGGTCAGTCTGAATTATATGCTGAGGTATCCTTTTGGATCTAAGGAATGCTCTCTCAACATTTTCTAGTATCCTGTTAAGTGGACATAAGCCTCTGGACTTCCTGGCCTGACGACTCCTAGTTTTCCCTGTCCAAATTCCTCTTGGTTATGTTGAGGTTTTAGTTGCTGCCTAATGATTCCTCCTGCCATTTCCCACAGGCAACCTGGTTGTCCCTGTCCCTGTCCACCTGGTTGTGCTGCTGATCTGGATTCTGCCTAAAGACTCTGGACATAACCCATCTGCATGTTTTGACGTCAGTGTTGCCCAAAAGGTCATGTACTCTTATAATCTTCACCTGGCACATCAGAGGAGCACTGGCCACCCCTCAGAGTCCAGCTCCTCTACAGGTCTCTTCCAAATTTCTGACCCTACTTGCTGAACCCCCCCAATTGTCCTTGTCCATCTGGTCATGCATCTGACTTGGCTTATGTTTTATAGACTATGGACACAAATGCCCACATGCATTTATTAATTATTACAATTTGTACTCTTAAAATGTTCACCTGGCACAGCCAGAAAAGGACTGGCCACCCCTGAGAGCCTGGTCCCTGTCTAGGTTTCTTCCTAAGTTGACCCTATTAGGGAGTTTTCAGGACGAGGATTTGACACACACTTTGTGATAACTGCTGATGTGAAAAGGGCTTCATAAAATCAATTTGATTGACTGATTTAGAACTGTGATCCTAGATTGGTCATTATTTGCAGATTTCCTGGTGAATTACAGTCTTTTTTATACACTGATGAGCCAAAACATTATCACAGGTGAAGCAAATAACGTTGATCATCTCCTAACAAGAGCACCTGTCAAAGTCTCAGTAGATTAGATGGTAAGCGAACAATTGGTACTTGTAGTCAACGTGTTGGATGCAGGAGAAATGGGCAGGAGTAAAGACCTGAGCAACTTTGACAAGGGCCAAATTGTTCGGGCCAGACGACTGGGTCAGAGCATTTCTGAAACAGCAAGGCTTGTGGGGTGCTCCCGGTCAACAGTGGTGAGTACCTACCGACAGTGGTCAGAGGAGGGACAAACCACAAACTGGTGACAAGGTGTTGGGCACCCAAGGCTCATCGATGCGTGAGGGCAACGAAGGCTATTCTGTCTGGTCCGAACCGACAGAAGGTCTACAGTACTGTGGCACAAGTCACAGAAAATGTTAATGATGGGAGAAATCTGTCATAACACAGTACATCGCACCCTGCTGCGTATGGGGCTGTGTAGCTGCAGACTGGTCAGAGTGCCCATGATGACCCCTGTCCCCCGTCGAAAGCGCCTACAATGGGCACGCAAACATCAGAACTGGACCTTGGAGCAGTGGAAGGTTGCCCCGTCCAATGAGTCCGTTTTCTTTTACATCACATGAACAGCTGTGTGATGGCACCAGGATGCACTGTGGGAAGACGACAAGCCGGTGGAGGAAGTGTGATGCTCTGGGCAATGTTCTGCCGGGAAACCCTGGGTCTGGGCATTCATGTGGACGTCAATTTGACCCATGCCACCTACCTGAACATCGTTGCAGACCAGGTACACCCTTCATGGTGATGGTATTCCCTGATGGCAGTGGCCTCTTTCAGCAGGATAATGCACCCTGCCACACTGCAAATTTCATGAATGAGGGCCAATATGTGCAGTGTGGCAGGGTGCAATATCCTGCTGAAAAAGGCCACTGCCATCAGGGAATGGCAGTGGCCTCTTTCAGATCTTAAAATGATTGTATGATAATTTCACCGACAGCTGGTATTCATCAATATTATCTTTGTCGTATCCTTACGATCAAACTCACGTGTGGTCGGAGACCGTGTAAACCAATGTCAAAAATAAGATCATGCTTGATTCGCAATAAGACCATCATTATCATGAAAAACAACAATTATAACAGCCTCAGTAACAACAACCACAATTATAATTATAATAATAGGTAGCCCTAACATAAAATAAGATGACGATGAATATAACACATACAAATGTACCACAATATTAAATATTGTATCACTACCGTAGGCTACTATTGTATGATTTATTTCACTTTATTCTGCATTTTCTCTCTTATTTCTGTTGTTCATCCGTTTGTAAGCCTTGAAATGCCTTTGTGTGTGTAATGCAGTAGACAAATAAACTTGCTTTGCCTTGCTTTTCCTAAGTCACTCAAGCCGTATCGACATATTAGATCATAAATGGTGGTTATAATTTCGGTGGCTGGCATCTTTATTAGCTAACAGGTCTTAAATTGACTAGTGAGAGGATAAATAAACCAGTGGTTCTGGGTCGAGCAGTAACCCTAATGATGGCAGAGCTTGCTCTTTTAAAGGACTTCGGCTCTGGGCTGAGACGCGAAAGTGTTCCGTAACTGCGCTGATTTTATCATGGAGAATGACGAATGGTTAATTAGCCGTTTCAGGCTATAATTTATGTTGAAAACTGTCAATTCATAGGCCGCTGATCGCCACACCCGCATAAATTACGGGTGTGTCACATGTAAATAAGAACAGGTGCAGGGTGTTCTCTTGTCCACGACTTTATCCAATTTATCAATCTGCGATGACATCTACGTTCATTTCAACCAGGTGCAACAGTTTCGTGAATAACACTTAGAGATGATAGTAAGTCTCTCTCAACATCTTTTCTGAGAAGGTTTCATGAATGAGGGCCATTGATCGGGAATGGCTTGAGGAACAAGATGAAGAGTTCAAGGTGTTGCCCTGGCCTCCAAATTCCCCAGATCTCAGTCCGATTGTGCATCTGTGGGATGTGCTGGACCAACAAGTCTGATCCACGGTGGCTCCACCACGCAACTTACTGGAAAAATTGGCTGCTAATGTCTTGGTGCCAGATAGCATAGGCTACCTTCATGGGTTTTGTAGAGTCAGCGGATCGGCGTTGTTTTGGCGGTTCGCAGAGGACCAACAGCATATTAGGCAGGTGATCATAATGTTTTGGCTCATCAGTGTATCTTTGGGGGGCCCAAAATAAATCCCTTGAGGGATACATTTAAGCCATCTTACGCTGGCCCCTGCGCTAAAGTCTGAGGCCTATCAATTCTTAAATTGCTTAAAACAGTCTATAACAAGATTTGAATATCCATCAATGTTCACCAACCAACTTTGACATAACTTATGGATCTCACCCTCTCCTTTGACGTCATGGGAGATACCGATCACGGCAGTCTCAGGAACTGCTGGGTGTTCATCCTGAAACACAGAAGAACACCACACAGGGAATCCCTATAAGCAACTTCAGCAAGAGCACAGTGACTCTGCTACATAATAATGCTATTTAATTTGTGAGTCAACTGACCAAAAAGCTGACCCATTCATGTAACATACAGGCCAGATGTGTTAGTTCTCACCAAGGCATCCTCAATTTCAGCCGTACCCAGTCGGTGGCCACTGATGTTGATGACATCATCCATGCGGCCAGTTATTTGATAGTAGCCTTCTTTAGATCGATACGCTCCATCCCCAGTGAAGTAGTGACCTGGAAGAGTCAACTATAGAAGCTTATCCTTGGGTAATAAATATTGACCTAATAATCCTTATCTGCATACTGGGAACACTGTTTGTCAGTAAACAAATATAACAATTGTTTGTTTAAACATGTTATCTTTGGCAAACATCACATCACTCCTAATGACAGCAAAGCTCTTTTTTATAGAGAGGAAGTAAGAGGACATTAAATTATGCCAACTCACCAGGATATGGTTTAAAATAAGCATCCACAAATCTTTTGTGGTCCCCAAAGATAGTCCGGGCCATTCCAGGCCATGGCTGCGCTATACAGAGGGCTCCGCTGACATCATTCCCTGATATAGGCATCCCCTGTTCCGGACAAAAAGACAACTAATAAACATTCATTACTATTTCAGTTCCTGTACACGAAAAAGGAATTAATAGAATCAATCACTTGAGTATAAAACCATTAAAGTACATTGCAAATCTAAAGGTGCATTAAGAAGGCAGGAAGAATGTCACAGTAAATAATAATGTACAGTCATGTGAAAAGAGTAGGACACCTGAGGACATCAGTTGTCTTTTCCAAAATATTTAAACATATGTACATTTGATCTTCATTTTAACAATTTTGAGGGATGGAGGTAGTGTAACAACAACAATAAAACTGAAGTAATGACTTGTACAAATGATTTGTAAAATGTAATTGATATAAATGCAATTTTCTTGTGAGGACAAAGTTAGGACAACCTAAAGTTTATTACTACTGAAAATGCCTACAATTTGAATCAGGTGAACCACATCAGGAACAAGTGATTGGAACATCTTTAGAGATGATTTTGGAGGAGCCTGTCTTATTTAAACCTCAGATATTTAGTTTGGTTTGCTCTTGATTGTTGAAGTGAGTGGTATCATCATGGCAAGATAAAAATATCTCTCTAAGGCCTTCAGAAAGAAGGTTGTAGATGCATATGAGTCTGGGAAGGGATTTAAAAAGATCGCCAAACACTTAGAAATCAGCCATTCCACAGTCCGGAAAATAATTAATAAGTGGAGAACATAGCCGGATCAACATAGCCGGATCAGGTCGTCCTAACAAGTTCAGCCCAAGGGCAGACCGCAAGAACGCTTAAAGAACTCTCGAACAATCCTAAAATGTCATCATGGGACCTACAGGTAGCTCTTGCCACAGTTGACGTCAAAGTACATGCATCTGCCATCAGAAAGAGACTGTACAGGTTTGATTTTCATGGGAGGTGTGCAAGGTGGAAACCCTTGCTGTCAAAAAAAAACATCAGGGCAAGACTAAAGTTTGCCAGAGAACACCCAAAGACCAGGATTCTGGAACAATGTGCTTTGGACAGATTAATCCAAAGTAGAATTATTTGGGTGCAGTAACAGAAAATGTGTTTGCCGCAAACCAAAGACAGCATTTGAGCACAAGAAGCTATGTGCCATCTGTGAAGCATGGTGGTGTAAATGTCATGGTTTGGGGCTGCTTTGCTGCAGCAGGGCCTGGTCAGCTCACCATCATAGAATCTACTATGAACTCTTTATTGTATCAGAGTGTGCTTGAGGAAAATGTGAGACCATCTGTTTGAAAATTGAAGCTGAAGCGGATGTGGACCATAGAACATGACAATGACCCAAAACATTCCACTAAATTCACCAAAAAATGTCTCAAAAGAAAGAAATGGAGAGTTCTGGAATGGGCAAGTCAAAGCCTGGATCTTAATCCTATTGAGATGCTGTGGGGTGATTTGAAACGGGCTGTGCAGGCAAGAAACCCATCAAACATCACACAGGTGAAAAAAGTCTGCATGGAGGAGTGGAAAAAACGTTCTCCCAGTCGATGTCTGAGACAGGTAGACGGTTAGCCTATAGGGAACGTCTAACTGAGGTTATTTCAGCCAAAGGGGGCAATACCAGCTATTATGGCACAGGGTGTCCTAACTTTCTCCTCAGCAGGAATTGGCATCTTTGTTCACTTTGTTGTTAAATAAATTATAACACAGTTACATTTTCATTGTTTTTGGTTCAATTACATCCCCTTTATCTGTAAGTATTGTTTGAAGGAAGATCGAAGATTGATATGTCCATATTTCTTCAAAAATTACTAAATGTTTCATGGGGTGTCCTAATTTTTTCACATGACTGTCTTTTTACAATAATCATCCCCTACAATAAAACAGGGTGGTCCGGTGTTAAGCCACTGCCTCTGGTGCACATGTACTGCTACAGTTTGGATTGGAATTCAGCTGCTTTTTCAACAAAAACACTGTCTAAAAATCATTCGCCACACAATCCCCCTCACTTTTTTGCTTCAGTAAAGCATAAAATGCCAGAAAAAAAACAGTAGAAAAAAGTTTAATAAATTCATTGCACATACGCTATACCACACTTCTGTTTTGATTTACTTGACAGAAATTACTCGTAAAAAAAGCCAAGAGGAGAAATTGAGTTGAAAGGTCACGTTATCACTCCGACAAAGCCGTATGAATCTGTTAATCAAGGATAGGGAAGCATATGCCAGCTAGCTTTAATTGCAACGCGAAAAGATGTACGACTAACATGACCCAACTACAACAGGGTCACATCGGGTGAAGCAAAGGGACTGGTGGATGAAAAGCTATCCATCTATTGTAATGTTTCTAATCTAAAGACTGGGTACTTAATGCTGTGAAAGACCAGTTACATCGAAGAACCATGGGATTTCCTTACAGCAAAAATCCAAATTCAACTGTCAAATTTATGGCTCAGGAAGAACAGGTCCAAATTCCCAGAATGCTGTCTGAGAAGAATTAGGCATTATTACAGCATGGATGGATTACCTTTTCCTCCATGAGAACAGGCTTGATGCCAAAGAAAGGCCTCATAGCCATGGCCGGGACAATCTCAGCCCCCTCCTCAGCTGGCCGCGGAGCAATGCACACGCCTCCTGTCTCTGGGAACAGAGAGAAAAAGGAGATTAGGGGTTAAAGGGACACACAGCTATTGGAGAGCAGCTGAGATATACTGTGGGTATAGAAAGTCACCGTTTGTTGCCTTACAGACTGAAATGAGAACACATAAAATCAGACTTCTTCCAGGTTTATTTGCACACTGTAACCCAGAATATCCAAGTAAAAAACAATCTATAAATTCTCTGAAAATGTATTAAAATGAAAACCGTATAATACCGTTTGGATAAGTGAATACCCCTCCCACTGAAATTTCAATTGCAAACATGCTGAGGTATAACCAACCACCTTCCAGACCACAAATCAAGATCATTGGCTTCCATCTGTGATTAAGTGTAGAGACTTTGATTAGTTCAGAATTAAAGCAGTTGATCATAGAGGACTCCACTACTTAGTAGTGCGATTCAAAGCAAAGAATCCACTATGGGCGAATAGGTACTTTCAAAAGAACTACGTGATAAGGTTGTGGAAAGGGGTGAGTTAGGGGATGGACATCAAAGATTTCAAAGGCTTTGTCTATCACTTGGAGCACATTTAAGATCATTCGGAAGTGGAAGGCTTGCAAAGATTAAGCCGTCCCTCCAAAACTGGTTTGAATGAAAAACTGTGGCTATGGTAAATGCTTAATATATGATGGTTCCCACACTGAAAAAATGAATTACAGCACTGTGAAAGAACGTTCATTTTCCTGTTAAGCCTTTGAAAAAGATCCACTCTTCAGCGTCACATGATTTAGCACAAATGCTTGTGCCCAGAAAGTGATTTTCAAGGAATTAGGTTATGACCCAACCCACTTCCCTCCTCCCAGGACCTCGTTCCTCACTGGAGAGCCTCATCTCTCTGGGAGGGGGGGCTAGTAAACTGGGATTATTATCATTCATTTTCCGAGGAGCATGCAGATGTTCCTTGCGCTAATCACAAATTAGAGTTAAGCCACCGATAAACCGAGTATCAGACAGACTTACTGGCTAGATCAGCACAGACACTACCACAACAAATCAAGACTCTCCTTATATGTTGACAGAGCTTTCTCCTCCAGCAGCATGCAGCATAACAGTGCTGGGGTTAGCTCTTGTTTGATGCAGAAACTTACTGGTCTAGTCACCATAGGATCCTCCTCCTCACAAACCCAACATTTATATAGGCATTTGATAAACCCTTTAGCCATGTCATGTGAAGGACAGTATTATGAAGCCTAGTCCAGGACTGTAATATAATAAACCTTCAAAGGTTTATTGTTATTTTATAAACTATCCAAGTTTAAGCCTTTAGCCTATCAGACAACCTTGCCCGAGAGTCAGCAGCCCTGAGGTTTACCTGTCTGCCACCATGTGTCCACCAGGGGGCACTGTCCATCTCCCACCACGTTGTAGAACCACTCCCATGCCTCATGATTGATAGGCTCCCCTACTGCCGGAAGAGACAGACAGTACACGTATTCACATCTCTGGTTCCACTCAGTGTTGGCTCAGGAATTAGTCAAATGTTCTCTAGGCATACAAATGCTGTATTACTTATATACCTTTTCACTCATGTGATATTTTATAATAATACACTAAAAAAGAACAATGCAATGCTTGCCAATGCAACGCATAGCATATTGATCAACAAATGTGATTCTCGTAGCAATATGCAACAAATCTTGGACTAACTGTTGATAAGTGTATAACTGACAGAAATCACTGGAAGCATGGCACTCACAGCGACATGGTTGTGGGTTCAACTCCCACAGACAAGGAGGGGAAAAAATTGTGAAAATCTCTCTGGATAAGATCACATGCTGAATAAGTTTACTGTATATGTCACTGTGATTGAAAACACATTGATCGGGATAATCCTCTAGCATTTTTTTTACGTTTCTGTAATACACAAGCCAGAAACTTCAAAATGGCAACTATGCAACTAAATTACAAACAGAGCAGTGTATTACATATTTAGTTTCCCTGGTCCTAAAGTTTTCCAGTTGATAATATAATACGTTGTGCTGGATAGTTTCATGAAATATTCTGAAATGCTTGCTCTCAAAATGTTCAACCGGGCACTCATTGGTAAATAATGATACCCTCATTTGGACTTACCAGAGCCGAGGGTCTTCAGCGAGGACCTGTCGTACTTTTTCACCCAGCTCTCGTCATATTTCAGCAGCAACCTGATGGCCGTGGGAGCGCCATAGAACTGGTTAATGCCCAGTCGCTGCACCATCTCCCAGTATCGCCCTGAGGGGTCAGAGAGACTGTCAGCATGGCACACACACACACACACACACACACACACACACACACACACGTGACATTTTACAGACCTTGTGACACAAACTTTATTCCCTTATTTCTCTTAACCCCAACCGTAATCCCCAAAAGCCCTAAAGCGTACACTAATTCTAACCCTTACTGTACCTCAATTGTAACATTTACCCTAAACCAAATCACTAAGCTGATAATGGCAATTTTCTTCATTAAATTACATTATTTAAGCCCACACATCCAACGTACAAATGTCCTCCTTATGCGAGGTGTACAGTTAACACCTTCTCTTCCACTCCACTGCCCTTCATTTATGTAGGCGTGCCATTTGAAGGCCACAATGTCAAGATGTAAACATGGCACAGACTCCTGAATATCAGTATCAGAAGTTTGCTCTGATAACCGAGGCTGTTCAGGGATATTAGGAGGGGCTCTTACTGAAGCCGTTTTGTTTAAAAGATGATTTTAGCACTGAAACAAGCAAAATCTGTACTAAAATTGTCTAAAATCTAATTTTATTTGTACCAAAATTGTCTAAAACAATTTGACTTTTACTTCATTAACAACAGCAGTTAGAAATGGTGTGTTTATGTTAGTTAATAACCATGTTTTGACACAGCAGCAACAGACACACAATCTAGTAATTGTTACAAGTTAGATTGAGTTCCTTAGCTGTCTTCTCTTCCAGATAGGAGTGGTGTCAGGAGATTTACAACACACAATACACAAATCAGCTACATCTATTCTTCCTGTTTCCATAACCTACTACATACAGTAAAAACAGGACATTTCCTATGATGCCAAGGTTACTGAGAACATTGGCCAATGTCCTATCACTACAAAGCTAATTATGTGATAAGACTCTAAAGCATTCCTCAAGTTGACAACCCATGGTACTAAACTGAGACTAAACATTAAGATAGTTAATGAATCACTCAACCCCAGGAGAAATGCAAGTTAAGCTAAGTACAATTTTTGACACTTTTTTGTCACACATTTTGATTTTGAATCTGATTTTTTCAACATCATAATACACACCTAAAATATAGCACTTCTAACTTAGCTTTACAAACTAAAACACAAACGATATAGATTGTGGTGTCACACAATTAGCTTAAAAGGTTCCCAAATGTAACAATCATTTCTCAGGCCCAGTGCAAGTGCTATTGCACAGACATGTTTAAAGCTGTATCAGTCACGAGTGGATAAGGCTTGTATAACTCTAACCTTGTGTTAATGAGAAGTGTGTAAATCTCTTTTTGAAGACAGTTTGATATCAAACTCTCCAGCATTCTTAATGCTTATCGCGTAAGACTATATCAATCAGATATTGTAGCCAAGCTGATCCCGTAACCTCCCCTCACAGCCCTTGAACTTGTATTTGGTACCTCACCAGGGTCTGGGTACATCGGAGTGCTCTCAAACAGGACTGTGGTAGCCCCGTTACACAGAGGCCCATACACCACATAGCTATGACCAGTCACCCAGCCGATGTCTGCCACGCAGCCAAACACATCACCGGGCTGGTAGTCAAAAACATACTGCAAGAGCAAGAACATGTATTAGGTGAGAGACAAGCTTCATTGACAAATGCTGTACTTTTCCAGACAATGAAACCTTCAAAATTACGAGATGGCAAAATTCAGACTAACATATTTGGCTAGAAACGAGGTCCACTGATCAATGCTGTACATTTCTTGACAGTGAAATCATTCGAGTTAAGATTGTGAAATTCTGACTAACAGATTACCCAACAGAGGTCCATTGATCAATCCTGTACTTTTGATTCAGAAACCACAAAAGATCAGTATTTCATAATCCAGATGAATAACATTGACCATACATGATGTTGTTTGTAATGTCCTATGTTGAAGTTTCCTTTCAACAGATTTTCCCTCTCATGACATGGCTGTACCATTAATATTGTACGAACAGAAACACTCAACAGCATGGAAATGGTAACAGGTAACAATATGTTTTGTGGTTGGCCCAAGATCCCCATTCTGTTCCAGGGGTGTACTGAGATAAAGCGGCTTTGTCTGTTATTTCAATCCAAACAACCAACATGTCAAAAAAAGTGCAAACAATTGCTAACATCTGTTTGGTCCTGAGCTGGTAAGCTACTTAGAAATTAGCAGCATGCGGATTCATAGCTCATTCGATTATTGTCACCAAAGTCATGTGAGCTTTGTGCACGACAATCCCACCACGCACGACATGCTCATCCGATTCAAAAATACGGGAAAAAACAGATGTCTTTATTTGTAAGTCAAAGGGCACTAATTCTGACCCAGAATATATCACAGGGCTTCTCTCTCATGAAGGAAACACTGAGGTAATTGTTCTAATCTGAGCTATCCCAAATCCTCTGGCACAATATCTTTATTGTTCTGATTGCCCTGCCTAACACCCTCTGACTGTCGTTCCCTGGCCACAGTATTACACTTGTATTTTCTACTACATTTTACATGTTAGTCATTAATCTCATCCAGAGCACCTGCTAAAGACACAGTAGCTACTGTAGGTAGGACATCCATTCAACACAGTAACAGTTGGTACACTTTACTCAATCCGGTAGCTATTAGCAAAGTCAATTGTAGAAGGGATGAACATGAGCATTTTAAAGTGAGGCGCCACACCTGCATTTGCTTGTCTGTAGTAAACAGTGTTGTGCGGGGGGTTAACCCAGAACATACCTGGTGAGTCAGTGCAGAGTATAGCAGATAGCCAGCCTGCGTGTGGACGATTCCCTTGGGTTGGCCTGTACTGCCTGATGTGTAGAGCATAAAGAGCATATCCTCACTCTCCATAGGCTCCGGAGGACACTCTGCTGACTCACTGCCCATTGCCTGAGGCCCGAGAGGAAAAGTTGGGAGACTGGAGGTTTTGCTAAGCAAGTGAAAATTTGACTGGAGGCTTGGTTTAGAGTTTTGACCCGGTGAATGTTTCAAGTTTCAAGGTTTATTTGTCAAATGCACCGAACAACACAGTGTCATCCTGGACAATGAAATTCTTGTGAATGTAATGTGTTTTGAGCTAAATGCAGTGGAATTACACTGGATGGGCCTCAAGTCAAACTTGGGTTTTGCCATCAATTTTACTCTGCTCGGCCTGTGTATTATTTTTTTTACCGCGCTGTACTCAGATGGTTCTTAAAAAACGAAACATTGTACAGTGTTCAATCTTGTCAGGGACAATGATAGATGAAATGGCAAACGAAGAGATTACAGGTAATTTCACCAGCTCATCTTTGATTGGAGCTGAGCTACACTGGAACATGATAAAGGACTGCAACTGAAATGACCTGTTACTCAAATATTACATCCCGCATGACACAGGGGAAGGTAGGAAAAACAGTATTACCTCCTCCAGTAGGATGTCTACTTTGCCCATGGGAGTAGGGTTAGTGGTCCTCTGGGCCACAAAAACATGTTGGACAGAGGGGCAGTTCTTCACAGCAGCGTCTACAGTTGGTTTCAGATCTATGTGCCGACCTCCCCTCACACCTTGGTTACATGTGATCACGGCTTTACACTGCGCTGCAGGCAGATGACGGGCATAGTCTGAGAGACCTTGAAGACCAAGCTGACTTCGCCAACTGTCAATTGCAAGACACTTTTCAAAATGTCAGGATGTCAATAACTTGCTGTTATCTCATCTGTTCGCAGTATACCAAAGTTAAAAAGGTTTGATGTGAGACGAAGCACCTAGTTTATCTCAACCTTCAGGAAGCAGTAAGCTACAGATGTTGTTTGATCTGTCTTAACTGGGCTGGTTTGTGCCTGACTGAAACCAGCATCTTGAAATTACACAGAAGTACAGAACGTTGGAATCATGTAAGTAAAATAAGAGTTTTCCATTAACATGTATGATGATGACCAAGATCAAGTTCAATTTTCTAAAACCCAGACATTGCTCTATGCACAATAACTCACTGCTGAAAACTTGGCAACCACTTAGTCTAAGCTATTTTACAGGTCCGGGTCATTTGAGCTATAGCCTGTTCAACAGATCACACATTCAATTATCCTGCATATTTGGAATAGAAAAACTGAAATTACAATAAACTCCTGTCCATGATTAAGCTTTATTTTAAGCTTTGCGTGATTACACATAACAGCATCTAAAATCTGCAGACAGGTTCTATTGAAATGCGTCATGTTTGGGCAGCGGCCGTATACAAAACACAAACGTCCTTGACATTAATTCCCGGGTTACCAACTGGACTGCGACATCTTGTGACCAGCCCACGGTTGCCATGTAGAAGCAACCATGCTAGAGCGTTGGTTCGTTTGATTTGACACCACATTTCTAAGGCTTAACAGTTAATCACAGTAAAACAAGATTAATGAGATACGCTGTTATTACTCACCATCCAGAATCCTCCCGGCTAAGGCCTCTGAGCTGAATCCGGCGAACACGACCGTGTGCACGGCACCGATACGAGCACAGGCAAGCATGGCAGCCACGGCAATGGGCGACACTGACATGTAGATGGCTACCCTGTCGCCCTTGTTGATGCCATGCCTCTTCAGGGTGTTTGCTAGGCGACAGGTAGTCTCGAGCAGCTCCCTGTGGAGCAGATGTATGGTGTTCAAACGCAAGCTGTTCCTTGACACAGCAATTACCTCAACGGTGGTTGCATTGGTAAGTATAGAATATAACCCATTGATTCCATCAAACAATGTCTGACGTGTAAAAAAAATCACTGGGGGTCTTCGAGAACTATTTTGTATTTCCAGGACTGGTAAGCTCTATGGAAGATGTTTTACTTACTATGGCACTTTGAAGCACTGCCATTCACTTGAATGTTTGAACTACATTGAGAATAAGATCGTCTTGAATCATCTTGAGTTACACTAAAATTTACTTAAAGTATCATTTTTGTTTCGGATTTTGGCAACTTTCAGTGTAGCAGGTCAAAGCTTCCTATTTACATTCTAGTACAGGAAGCAGCTTTAGTCGTTATAACAGAAAGCGTAATCGTTGTGCAATCTTTGTGGTAATTGAGAAATCTCACACTACTGTATTACACAAGGAGAGTGAGACCCTGCCAATAATATTGTCCCAATTTCAACAGCACTTGAGCGGATTTGCCATCTGGCAATTCTGGCAAATTCAAGAAATCTGGACAATATTTTTATCGAACACACAAAAATTTGACACAAAAATATTTTTTGGACATCGCTGGCAACCCATGGGCCAGTTAAGATAATATTATTTAAATATTTTTGGTACACTTAACAGGTCTCCCCAACCATGCTCCTGGAGACCTACTGTCCTGTTTTCACTCCAGCCTGATGTATATGCAACCTCATTCAGTAATTAGCTGTCTAATTATTAGAGTCAAGTGTGCTAAATTAGGGTTGGAGTGAAAACCACCAGGACAGTAGCTCTCCAGGAGCAGGGTCAGAGACCCACTGAACACATACCACACCTGCCCTCGTGTGTTATTGTTTAGTCTTAAACAATAGCACATGAGGGCAGGTGTGGTATATGGTTAATATACCACGGCTAAGAGCTGTTCTTTGACACGATGTGATGACGGGGAGCATAAACCCCTGAGATTCCTTGTTACTGTTATAAACCAATTACAAATGGGATTAGATCAGTAAAAACTGATGTGATGTCATACACCAGGTACAGTATACGGACTCATATACCATGGCTATCGGCCAATCAGCAATCATGTTTCGAAGCACACGGTTTATAATAATCTGCCAATGGCTGCTTTTGTAGTCAATATTGTTATATTAAAAAACAGAATACCATGTCTTACAGACATGAAATGGTTGGGTTGCTCAAGGGCAGAAAAGCAGATTTTTAACTTTTCCAGCTTAGGGATTTGATCTAGCAACCTTTCAATTACTGTTCAAATGCTCTAACCACTCAACAATCTGCTATTTTCAGGTTTCTTTGCCAATGCACCACAAAGCATTTATATTTTAGTTATTTAGCAGACGCTGTTATCCAGAGCAACTTACAAGAAGTGCATTCTTCTTAACGTGTCTTGTAAAAAAATCATCTGACAATCATAAAAAGTAAATTTTCCTTCACCGAAGCCATTGGTTAGTGCCAGAGAAATCAAAGTGCATTTTTTAAAATGTGTATGTATATATATATATATATATATATATATATTTATTTCTTTATTTATTATTATTATTATTATTATTTATTTATTTTTAATATCCTTTCTTTATTTTTTTGGGGGTGGGGGGGATACATAAGTTAACCAATTAACAAAATAAGTAAGTAATGCTTAACTGCATGGCAAACATGGCAAATAATTGGCCCTGTAACATTGTGGATTTTGTTTTCAGCACCATAATTACATGAGCATATATAAATATTGACAAACAGAAAATACATAGAGGGCTTAAGACTAGCTTTTTGCTTTTATATCCCAGAATTATCCCACAGTGCAATTTCAATCATCAAACAGAAAATGAGACATCCCAAATGATAATACTTGTGAAAAAATGTTAGTCTTAATACCAGACGTAGTTTAGTAATATAAAGTAGGATTATTAACATAAACGCTGAACAGGTTGTCCATATACAGGATGCATGGTTTGTTCAGGTCAAATAGTTTGAAGAGAAAAGGCCAGTGTCTGTTAATCATCCACTTCATAATCTGTGTCAAGTCAGCATTTTTAAACTATGTAACCATAAAAGTAATTGTTTAAAACCTGTGCATTTTAGCACATTTCATGAGGAATATCCACCTTGGTTCAAAATAGCCTTACTGGAATCTGTCCATAGAGATTAGAGAATTATGTTATAAATAACTTGTATGTCAGTAATTAGACATACAAGTTATTTATAGAATAATTTTGTAGAATAATTTTTTCATGTTCCATTGGTTTGAATCTTTTTTTTACTGTTCAGAAAACACAGGCACAACCATAGATCACCCTTGTTTCTAAACATTTAACTGCCCTTCGCAGAACTTATAGCAGTTCCCCAAACAGTTTAATGTGAAAACACCCTCCGAACAGCCCTCCATGAACCTTCTATTTAGTCTGCAGGGGCAACATCGTTGGAGGTTAACTGTCAGACATTGTATTAGACTTGACTGTTTCATGCCAATAATTGCCTAACAAGGGTGGAGTAATGCCAATGAGACGTGCATTAGACAGTACCTAGGAGACCGTGGGGTCTGAGACCTGTGAGATTGACAGTTTGCTGTGGAACACGTGAAACTCGCATGTACCTTCAGAATGTTTTCGGCAAGCTACTCGTGAGTGGACTTGTTGTTGACCCTGTAGGATGTACATGTTGGAATGGGGTGTTTGGCTGGAAGGGGGGGATGGGAAAGCAGGGATTTGGGTATGTGTGGATATAATGCCAGGGGTGAAATGTTGACCCAGTCCACCCATGTTTCCTTATGATTTTATATAATCTCATACATAGTACATTCCCCTCTTAATGCTAAGTGTGTGCAATGGAAGTATTAAGGCTGTTATACTGTATAGTGATCTTTATTTGACTAAATCTCTCTTTGTTTCCTCCAACCCTTTAAAGTAGAACCTAAGATGTATACTTGGATGCCATATGTCATTACAAGATAAGAATACTTATCTGGTTGACTTCAGTATGATGTGAAGTATTTCTGTTTGATACACCTATTTTATTGCATACACTACTATTCAGAAGTTTGGGGTCACTTAGAAATTATCTTGTTTTCACATTTTCTGCACATTAAAATGACATCAAAATGACTAGAAATACAATGTAGACATTGTTAATGTTGTAAATGACTATTGTAGCTGGAAATGGCTGATTTTTAATAAAATATCTACATAGGCATACAGAGATCCATTATCTGCAACAGTCACTCCTGTGTTCCAATGGCATGTTGTATTTGCTAATCAAAGTTTATCATTTTAAAAGGATAATTGATCATTAGAAATGTCTGATCCTGGCTGGGGGCCTCTAGGCATCTCTATGTGCCTGGGGGTCACAGTCAGGGCCTGATCGCAGAGGTACCTCTAGGCATCTCTGTGCTGCCGTTTTGATTGTCCCCAATTAACCACCGGTCTTGTGTTCGATGGCATGTTGTGTTTGCTAATCCATGTTTCATTTTAAAAGGATATCATTAGAAAACCCTTTTGCAATTATGTTAGCATAGCTGAAAACTGTTGTGCTGATTAAAGAAGCAATAAAACTGGTTTCTTTAGACTAGTTGAGTATCCAGAGCATCAGAAATTGTGGGTTTGATTACAGGCTCAAAATGTTCAGAAACAAGAACTTTCTTCTAAAACTCATCAGTCTATTCTTGTTCTGGGAAATTAAGGCTATTCCATGCGAGAAATTGCCAAGATTGCCTACTCCCTTCACAGAACAGTGAAAACTGTCACTAACAAGAATAGAAAGAGGAGTGGGAGGCCCCAGTGCACAACAGAACAAGAGGACAAATACATTAGTGTCTAGGTTGAGAAACAGATGCTCCACAGGTTCTCAAGTTGCAAAGAAAAAGCCATATCCCAGAATGGCCAATAAAAAGAAAAGGTTAAGATGGGCAAAAGAACACAGACACTGGACAGAGGAAGACAGACAAATCTAAGTTTGAGGTTTTCAGATCACAAAGAAGAACATTTGTGAAACGCAGACCAAATAAAAAGTTGCTGGAGGAGTGCTTGAACCAATCTGTCAAGCATGGTGGAGGCAATGTGATGGTCTGGGGGTGCTTTGGTAGTGGTTAACTGGGAGATTTGTACAGGGTAAAAGGGACCTTGAAGGAAGCCTATCAATCTGTTTTGCAATGCCATGCCATACCCTGTATGGTGCTTGATTAGTTACCATGTCCACCTCCAACAGGACAATGACCCAAAGCACAGCTCCAAACTGTGTAAGAACTATTTAGGGAAGAAGAAGTCAGCTGGAATTCTGTCTATAATG
Source organism: Esox masquinongy (assembly GCA_016801175.1). NCBI lineage: Eukaryota > Metazoa > Chordata > Actinopteri > Esociformes > Esocidae > Esox > Esox masquinongy. Next base: position 1,083 of record JACXGI010005207.1, on the reverse strand, counting down.
AAGTAGCCAGCACAGTCACTGGATCTCGACCCTATTGAGCTTTTGTGGGAGCAGCTTGACCCTATGGTACGTAAGAAGTTCCCATCAAGCCAATCCAACTTGTGGGAGGTGCTTCAGGAAGCATGGGGTGAAATCTCTTCAGATTACATCAACAAATTGCCAACTGGAATGCCAAATGGTCTGCAGGGCTGTAATTGCTGCAAGTGGAGGATTATTTGACGAAAGCAAAGAAAGTAATTATTATTTCAATTAAAAATAATTATTTCTAACCTTGTCAATGACTATTTTCTATTCATTTTGCTGTATTTCCCATTGAAACTCATTTCATGTACGTTTTTATGGAAAACAAGGACAATTTTGTCCCCAAACCTTTGAACGATAGTGTATATTATTTGATACATAATATTTTATTGCACATATCAGTATAAAGTTTGTTGTAGCTCTTCTGCTCATTGCTATGGATAAGGTCATTACGTAAAACGATCATATCACAGGCTTATCAAGATAAGCATTACGTTACGAGAAATAATTCCACCCCCACAAACTCCCCATCCTGTCAATAGGTCCTTGCAACTTACCTATAGGTGACTTTTATCTCCGTTGCTGGTTCATCCCTCTCCCAGATCAGGGCAACTCTGTCAGGATGCTTGGCAACATGCACATCCAAACAGTTCACTGCCAATAAAACAGATTAAATATTAAATTTAATTTACGTTTTTGGAGTATGTCCCATAAATATAATATACATGGAATATGGTTAGACAATATTATGAGAAGCCGCCTAGGCCAAAATTGAATACTTCACTTGCACATACATATATACTTGTACAAAGCACTTGCACATACATATATACTTCACTTGCACATACATATATACTTGTACTAAACACTTGCGCATACATGCATACTTCCCTTGCGCATACATATATACTTCACTTGCACATACATGCATTCTTCACTCGCATATACATATATACTTAACTTGCACATATGAATTCACAACTGGAAGTTGCTACGACAAGGTGGCACACTACCCGCCAATAACATAAAAAAGTGAGTGAAGAATGCATGTATGTGCAAGTG
>JACXGI010005206.1:20274-48556 GCA_016801175.1 Esox masquinongy | reverse complement strand
CACGTCCAGCTGGGAGGAGACCTCGGGGTAGGCCCAGGACTAGGTGGAGAGATTATATTTCGACACTGGCCTGGGAACGCCTCGGGATCCCCCAGTCAGAGCTGGCAAATGTCGCTCGGGAAAGGGAAGTTTGGGGTCCCCTGCTGGAGCTGCTGCCCCCGCGACCCGATACCGGATAAGCGGATGAAGATGAAGATCATTCTTTTACATCACAAAAACCTGGCATTTTCACAGGGGTGTGTAGATTTTTTATATCCACTGTGTATTTATAAATATTCATTTACAAAATGCATTTCATTTTGCAGTCAGCAATACTCTAAAGTCCTGTAGCAACCTTGGTAAGGCTACAACTTGCTACTCTAAACGAGGTATTCTTGTTTGGAGCAGTGGTTAACATGCTTGACTATGCAATCCAAACATCACGCGTTTGAGACACGGCCTGCCAAGCGCCACTGTACATTTTTAAAATGTGTTAAATGTATTCAAAAATATATTTTCCTAAATTTATTGAAAGATATATTTAGTATGTATTTTCTAATACATTTCCAAATGCATGTACAACATTTTGTGATAGATTTTATATGCATTTGGTAAATATATATGTAAATGTATTCTAAGTGTATTAATTACATTTCCTTAAATACATTAATTAGCCAATTTTTGTAATTTTTAAATGTATCCCAAAAATGTTTTAGAAAGTATATTTAAAATGTATTTATTTTCTGTATGGATTTCCTATTCAAATTAATTTAATGTATGTTTTCATGGAAAACAAGGGCATTTCTAAGTGACCCCAAACTTTTGAACTGTAGTGTTCGAGCGTCTTGTACGATGAGAGGAACCACACGGCCTTGCTGTCAACGTCTCCCCCTTATCATCTGTAGGAGGATTTGATCAAATGTCATCTATAACCCGCGCTTCAGCTATGTACCGAGCCGATGGAAAAGTCAGTCTTGTATTCTGTCAACATTGTGGGTGGGGGAAAGTAATGTGAACGTGTAATGTTATGAAAACCTGTCAGAGAACTGGACACAGAGAATCCCATTAATAGTGAGGAACAAATGTCCTTCTGTCTGTTTTCCCATCTAAATTTGTTTTTCCTCAGCACCTTGACAGTTGCAAAAAAATGTTTTTCATGATGTACTTTCCACAAATAATAGGATTGCATACACTGGCAACTCACTTGTTAAAAATCAATAAAACCGCCTCTTCTTCACAACATACATAAAAGAGGAGAAATGTTCAAGGAATGCAGAACACCTCTTAACAGAACACAGATGGCTGCCATAGATAAGGTGTTAGGCTAAGGGGTGTATTGGCATGGAAGAGGAGATATTTGTTTTTATTGTCAATTGCCAACTTGCTCAGCAATGAGCATTTCAATACTGAGACCTAATGACACCACCAAATGACAAACCTTTCACACTGAATGACATTCTAATTTTTTTAGCACGAGTACATGGGGAAATCTCTTCCTTTCCTGGACAGACTATCCCTGAGGATTCTGTGCAGTAACACTTTCAGACAGAGATCAGCATGCCGTGGCAACAGCCCTCAGTCCTGCTCAGCTCCATGTTATTGTGTGGTCTGCACCCGGCCAGGACCGCCTAAATCAGCCCCCTCCCCCTGCACCCCCTCACCCCAGGCCGTTCCAGCCTGATGTATTGGCTCTCAGGCAGTCTTCTTTGGTGGCCCTCTAAGCTTTATTGCTCAGTCACTGTGGCACAACAGAAAGACTAGAGCCTTTTTTCATGAGCTACTTTTCTGACACTCACCGCTAAAGAACTAAGATAAGTAGTCGACTGTGTCACATCTCTCAAAGCTATAACCCAATGATATCTGGAGCTTTTTTCTCAGTTCATATATTTCACTTGAGACTATTCCTAGAAAAGCCATACATGGACACAAAGATTTCTTTGTACTGACAGGTCTGAAACGATTGGCACCCTAGATAGTGATACGCAAAAAAGTGTGGAAATAATGTAACAATAATAAAAAAAGTACTGAGCCTTTATAGGCTTTGAAATTAGTTTTATTTTTCTAAATGTATTGCCCAGAGAAAGACATTCATTTTCATAGTAGGAGGTGCCTTTTTTCTGAAATGGGATTCAAATTATTGGCTCAGTTTTCAATACCTTACCTCGCAAGAATGTCTTTTTCTAAAATGTTTTATGGAATTGGAAAAGTCATTAGGATCGGTCTTCAATAATTTCTCCATACATATCTATGTATCTTTCCAGGTCCTTGATATTCTTACTCTGAGCTTTTGAGTTTCACTCTAAACCATTTGCTTTCTTTGGAGTTCAAATCTTTAGACTGAGATGCATTTGTGGCCAAGGAGGCAGCATGGGTTCAAATTTGGTCCACTCTCTTCTCTATATTTGTGTTCAGATGACAAAATTGAGCAATTTCTCTGTGTGTTCTCTAATGTCTTAAAACATTGAACAAAAAGGCTCAGTGATTATACCCTCTCAGTATGAAGAAGAGTCCTGCGTAGGATCGGTTGGACATAAAGAAAATCTAGTGGTTCACTCAACAATGGAATAAAAACATTATTTCAACTTGCGGGTTGGCTCGCGGTTAGGAACTATTATTTTGCTGGTCGTAAACATTGCAAATAAAGATACTTTATTTTAAGAAAATAAACTTCATTCCTGTGGGAGGTGAGATAAATAATCAGCTTTGGATGCAATGAGGAAGAGGAGCAGGACCTATCCCCTCCACCTGGTAGAATAGCACCCGTTGCTAGGTAGCCTAACAAGCAACGCTACGTTTCTTGCCTTCTATTTAGCTCACATGAAAATGTCTTGCCAAGTTTTCTAGAATGAGAGAAAATAAATGAAAGGTTATCCTGAGTGAATAAATCATTGTGCACAGCCTGTTTTGGGATGATTTATGAGTTTTGGGGGGGATAAGAACAACCACCTGGTATATCATGCAGGCATGCGCAAAGACAAAGGCGATGGGGGGTGACGCCCACTGCCCCCCTGCGCCGCCATTGACAAAGTGCCCTCCTGTCTGGATGTTTTTAAGCATAACATTTTTTTCTAAACACAATCAAAAAGTATGCACCCAGGCAAAAAACAGAACACTCTTCTTCTTCCAAATGGTTTTGCCTAACTTCAAACTTACCGCACCCCAGGTGTTTAATGCGCTGCCCACTGGCTAGTTAACTCGTTATTCAAGCGCCTTGGCTTGGTAACGCCTAGATTTCACCGTGCGTTCTGCGGCGTGTTGCAGCTCCGACGCGGCTGCCGGAGCTGAGTCAATGCTTGTGATTCCACCAGGAGAGCGGCGGCGAGTTTCAGAAGCGACTCTGCTTCACTAACGGTGGATGTCCAATGGTCGGGCGCGCCCGCTGCCTCGGACAGATTAGACGTCAAGGTGTTGTTGACGGTTGCGCAAAGCATCTCGGGAAGGCAGCACGATGCTAATCGCCCAATGCTAGCATCGCCCAGAGTGCTTCCTCTGTAGCATACTTGTGGGTGTGTCTTTGGGCGAACTAGCATCATAACAGCAGGTAAGCTGTGTATTAAGGTTTGAGAATAACACATTTGTATGAAGGAACGTCAGATTATTACAATGGTTAAAATTGGAATAGAAACGTATTTTAATACATTTTTACATTTTATATATCTCTACTCAATTCATATGCCTCACTGATGTAATTCATACAATGAATTGCAATGCTAGCTAGAAAACCAGCTTGCTAGAATTAGGTAGCCACCAGTCAGCTAAGGTATCTAATATTGACACCAGAAGCTCCAACTATCTCGGCCACCTGTCTCCACACTGCATTTTCTTTTGTTTGCGTCTCTGTAGGCAAATAGCGTGCAATCTTACAGCTCAGGGAAACCCATCACTGCTACTAAAAGTCATCCATCTTTTTAAAAAGGACTGGAAAAGTTTAATTCTGTTTAACTTCTTTTAATTGTATGGAGAGCATTTCACAACCACATACGCAAAATGCCGTGATTGGTCAGTCCCCAGCGATAGGTGTGGGTGATTTGCATAAAGTTGGAAAATCTGAACTTTTTCTTCATCTCTCACGGATCCCACGCATCGCCCCACAAGCCACTTGCTCGCCACGCTTCCTTTCATTGAAATGAATTGAGCCATCACCCCCATCGCTGTAACGGTGCACGTCCACTGTACCTGGCGAATTCGCCTGCAAACGTGCTGCCTTGCCCCAGATCACTGCTTATGGGCGTAACCGCTATGGATGTTGGTTTTTTGGCGGGGGGAGGGCTGTGTTGACATCCGTTCGTGAACTTTTTTGAATTTAACATGAAACCACCCAAAATTATTTTTCTCACTGATGGGCAAAATAATAACACCTTATAATGAACACTATGCTAGCAGGCAACACATTTCTGTGGTGCTGCTATATAAAACAAACAACTCTACACTAAATAAATACAGCACATTTAGCAACACAGTGCTAACTTGTAAAAGTGACCTGAGACACCAACAATCTCTGCCACCATCCTCCAAGAATTACTGCAGATGTCCCCAGCTATAAATTGCTTTTCCTCCAGTTGGTAGCAGAACTTTTCACATGGAGCAAAAATATTTCACATGTGCCGTTGCAGTACAACTATGGACCAAGAAGGAAGACCGTCTGTTGTTTATGAAAGACTCTACAGTACTTCCATTGGAAAAAGGCCTCATGTTAGCTGGATTAATTTGCATAATATTGCCTGTGGCCCAACTTCTTGATGCGCCAGAACAGTTCAAACGGCCGCGCTGCCTTCCTGAGATGCTTTGCGCAACCGTCAACAATGCCTTGACGCTATTCATAGAAAATGAATTGTATCCGTCCGAGGGAGCGGGCGCGCTGGAACAGTGGACATGCACCGTAAAGATAGGCGCCTTGTCTATTTTTGAAAGACACTGCATCCAAGCTGCACAGTTCAAATACAAAAAGTGAGTACTATAAGCACTATAAGTGAGTACAGAAAGTGAGTACTATAATCTAACTATCTTCCTTATAAAAGGCCTATGTGATTTTGAAAAGTAGCCTACTTATAGAGCCATTAAGTATTTACGCATCTTGAAATTCCATTAAAATATTCAGTAACCTTGCATTACACAGGACAGGGCCAGTGAAATATTGTTTGCTCTGTCAAGAAACAATTACATATGGTAGAGATGCTTTTCAGGTAGGCCTAATTTATGCAAGTTTTAAAAAGTTACTGTCTGATTTTAACATTTTGTTACTTGCCTATACCCATACGGAAAATAAATGTATTTTAAATAAAAATTTTAATACATTTGGAAAATATATTTCCGAACACATTTGGAAAATATATTCCTGAACACATTTGGTAAATATATGTCAAAATGTTTGAAATTGGCTGCTTAAAAATATTTATAAAAATTTAAAATTCATGTCTAAATATACTGTAGCATTGGGCAGGCTGTGTTTTGAGCCTACAACCTTATGTTCTTCAGTCAGGTGCACTAACCACTACTCCACAAAGGATTATTTCATTTAGTTATGGGAAGTAGTGGCCTTACCAAGTTTGCTATAGTACGTTAGAATATATTTTTGACCGTAAGATGAAATGTATTTTGGTAATGTATATCTATAAAATGTGTTTTAACACCTAAAAGTGATATAATCAATACGTCGGTAATTAAATTTCATCTTTTTACTTTCACAGGATCTGAAAAATTTTAATATGGGCTTCAAAATACATTTTGTAATGCATTTTCTATCCAAAATACATATTGTAATGAGAGCATTTTTGATGGTGAAATACATTTGGACAAAACTGAAATGTATTTATACATTTTCAAATACATTTCAGAATAAAAGCTGAAATACATTTTGATAGCTGAAATGTATTTTGAATAAAGTTAAATGTATGCATACATTTTTAAATACATTTCAGAGTAAAAGGTGAAATACATTTTGATACCTGAAATGTATTTTGAATTAAGTTAAATGTATTCGACATATATTCATCATATATTCTACATACATTTAGCATTGCAAAAATTCATTTATTTTCCATATGGGTATGTTTTACAATTCTGGAACTGTAGGAGAACTTCATGGTAGAACCCCCAAAATCAAGGAAAAAATACAAAAACAAAAGGAAGTCAACGTCGGACAGACAACGTTGTTTGATGATCTCATGATCTCGCCAGTATTTTTTTTAAATCGCTGGCTACCTAGCTAGTTACCCTCAGCTTTAGTGTGCTAGCTTGAAATGCTCAGCAGCAGTAGTGCATTGCTACAATAGCTATATTAACTTAACATGTGTAACGTTACTAGGTTCAGCTGGCTCACATCCTCTTGGTGGGCAGACACATTTGTATTCAGACATAATTTATTTATCAGTTTAGGAGGTCTGTTCATCCTTTCTACAGTCACATTAGAAGACAAAAGATAGGCTAATATACAGATTCTGGCTGCTGTTCATGGTATGGCATATATATTTGCAAATGTAATCATAAATAAAAAATAATATATGGATGCAATTAAGCGTATGTTCAGTGTCTGAAATGTTTTTCTGGATAAAAAGTTTGCCCATGGTTAAGGTGCTGTGGATTTTTTTTTTTTTAGGCCAGGGGTAGACAAACTAAGGCCTGGGGTGATTCAGTTGGGCCCAATTTATGTGGTCATTAAAAGCACTCTGACCCTCTATTAAACATCTCAAACAAGATCCAAAGTACATAATAATTATTATAGACCTATAAATGTGTCAAAAACTTTGCTTTTCTGGCCAGCAAATAGAGTTTGACAGACACCCAAACCACAACCAAAAAGATTCCAAATTCACAGGCACATAGTATATAAAAAGAGTACTTATTGCTGTTGTGCATTAAAAGGTTTGTCTATTTCTCTTGCGAGTGTAGGTATTTATTTTATATATTATTTAAAAAACACTTTTGGGGGGATGCCCTTTTTTGGGTTTGGCCCCTGCCCCTCCAGAGGTCTGTGCATGGGCCTGATATTGTGGATGGCCAGCCAGCAAAACATGGTATTAGTTGACTAGCATGAAGATTGACATGTTTTTAATGCATGATCATAGCAGGGTTGTAACCTCGTTCTATCTATATTGATGTAATGTTAAATGGATCAAAGAAGCGGGCCCCTGAATCGAAATTATGCAGGAGGGTGAAGTTAAGAACACGACAGCTTAATTATGTCTGGAGGTATGAATAAATTGATGTTTTTTTAGGGCAACGGTTTGGCTTTTGTAGATGTATGCAGATGGGCCGCGGTGGTTCTCGGTACAGATGTAGCGAACTCGCTCTGGGTGTGGCTCCAAAAAAACAAACCCATACAGGACTCATATATGACATACACAATAATCTTTTTGAGGAAACTAATATGCAGAATTTTCTTTCTCTAAAATATTTGCTTAATTTCTTTCAACAACAGTATTATTACAAAATTATATAATCTTTATGAAATAAAACAAAGATTGCACATCTGACTTACATACCGGTGTATCTTATTCCATTATAGGTGAAGGCTAACGGGCAGGTATCATTAAAATAGACATTTTCTAATGGGAGTAGAATTGAGAGAGAGAGCCGAGAACGCCACAAGATCTATGAGTAAAAATTGATTGTTTATAATGATAGGGGCTTCTAATGGAATGTGTAAGGAAGATAAAGTCAAACCTCAGGACTGTAATGGCTCATCTGTTCTCCTGCTGAGAGGAGGAAGATAAGAGGAAATGGGAACGGCAGAAAATGAGAAAGTGTTTTATTACCAATGTGAGTGCTCTCATTCAACGTGTGCCTGTTTCCATCCAATAAAACATCTGCTTTACAGAAATGAACTTGGCTAGGTGAGAAGCCGGCCCGGCCTGTTATCTCCTGTGTCACTGGGGAGAGAACTAAGGAGTAACGATAAACAGAGGGGGCGGTGTGTGTATAAAGATGAGTAATTTTCAATGGAAGAGAGATACGACTGGATATTGACCAGCTTGGTTCATTATTTAAACTGAGCTCAGAAGAGTAATGTGTAATACTTGGATATAGAAAATTGCATTTGTTTAAGACTGTGCTTTTTTAAAATCCTAAAAACCTTTAGAGGCAAACTGTTTCAGTCACCACATATCTCCAAGCTTTCATCAGTGACGTTACAGAGTGAACAGCCGCATGCTAACTCCAACGTGGTGTAAATTAAAAGAGAGTGGTAGGGGGGAAATACTCTATTAAAATGCCATTTCTTGTGTGTGACACTGATTTCTACGTTTTTTGTTTTCTTTAATATAAAGGTGGCAGTTGGCTGTACAGTAGATGTGGAAGGCCGCTTCAGTAGAACACGGTGGGTTAAGCTCTGGGGTGAAGGATAAAACTCATGTGAGTAATGCTGAAAAAGCCCAGTGACAGTCATTGTGCCAACCCCATCTATGAGCTATGACTTGTGAGCAATCAGGGTTAACTGCCTTGCTCAGGGATAGAGTGACAGATGCAACTTGCCGGCTCAGGGATTTGATCTAACCTTTCGGTTACTAAGCAGATGCTCTAACCGGTATGCTAGCCTGCCGCCCAACATACATTACAAACCACACTAATGAGTAACTACAACAGAGGGACAGTGGAGAGCACTGTGCATCCCTGAAATGCTATGCTAAAACATCCTATACAATATGCTATAACATTTTTAATGACATCCTATACAATATGCTATAACATTTTACACAACATCCTGTACAATCCTGTACAATATGCTATAACATTCTAAACAACATCATATACAATATGCTATAACCTTCTATATATCATGCTATAACATCTTAAACAACACCCTATACAATATGCTATAACATTCTATACAACGTCCTATACAATATGCTATAACAGTCTTTACAACATGCTGTACTACTACATATGCTACTGAAGCAGGTAAGAATGCACAGAAAGAACAAAGGCTGGGGAGTATTATGCTATTGTATGCTGAGAGCAATTTACGTAACAATATGCAGCAGTGCAAATTCGATTTAATGTCATGGGTCGTCCATGAAATTAGTGCCTTTTGCATCCTTTTGATATTTTAAGTAGAACTTAACCACCGATGTGGAATTTTAAAAGCCTGTTATTTTAATTGAAGTGCTCTTTAATACACGTGCACCACATGGAGATTCAATAAATCCTTTTAATATGGACAAATACCTGCTAAAAGGCCAACAAAATGCATTCTGAGATGTCACAGCATAAACCCTTGTGACTTCTACAGAGATACCTTTTCACAACATTTCTCCAGGTTTTCGTGTCTCCAGGTTTATGCTGTTATATTTTTGTGCCGGGGGACTTGGGTCAGTCTGTCCCATCTTAGTCCCTATTTTTTACGTTGCATTAGTTTATGTGATGGGGTATTAGGGCAGTCTGAATTATATGCCGAGCCACCTTTTGGATCCGAGGAATGCTCTCTGAAATTGTTCTGGTGTCCTATTGAACCGTGGACCATGCCTCAGGACCACCAGCCAGAAGAGGACTGGCCACCCGTCAGAGTCCGACCGCTCTCTAGGGTTTCTTCCTGGGTTTCAACCCTATTGTGAATCACTGTGAATCAATTCTTGTTGTTGTTGGCTCTTTAGGGTTTCGGGCTGGGTGTCTGTAAAAGCACTTGGTGACAAATTGTTGTTATAAAGAGGGCTTTATAAAATAAATGTGATTCATTGATTTAAACAGCATTGTAAAGTCCTTATTTGATTTACTGTGATGTTTTGTAGTAAAAAAGGAGCAGGTGAAACCCGTTACTCATATATAGGTCGACTCCCCCCAAAAATGTTACCATGAAAATTATTTTCTGACCCTGGGATGGGAAAACCCTTTTTTAATAGTTGAGCATGTGCTCTTTATGACAAAATGTTTCAATTACGTGAAATCAAAACACATTTGTAAACAAGTCACACTTTGCAAAAAGAACCCAATTGGCAGAACAACCCCCCTAAATCTCGCCAATTAGTCTCTATAATGTTCAAGCGATATTGAACTCCCTCTACAGCAGCCAGTGTGAGTCACAGGCCTGATCATCAAACACCCTGCCTTGTATCGAAGAGATCCTGGCAGGGACTCACTAGCTGGTATTTTCCAATTTGCTATACAAAGCTGCCTGCTTGCACTCTAATGAGTTGCAGGGCATCATCAGCTTGCATCAACTCATCTCTTTCAAGAAGATGTAACCCAAAAGTTGGAAAAGGTCAGCAGAGCACACTGTCCGCTGGATTTCATAATTAAAGGGGTTATTGAAATGGGAAGTACTGGGAGAATGCTGCTGTTGAGCACAGGACTAACAAAGGACTAACACAGGTCTAAGACAGGCCTAAGACAGGTCTAACACCAGGCTAATAAAAGCTTCCCTGAGTGTCCCATTGTTTACAATACATTACCCACACTCACCCTACAGCTTATTAACTGAATATGGCTTTCTTCAAAAATACAGCTACGTCCATTTCATGTTTCCCTGAACTCATGTCTATTTATTTGTAATTCAATAGAAATACAGAGTCAACATTGAAAAAAGATCAACTGCTCCTTTCAACAACACATTTATCAAACGGTACTTTTCCATGGCATGTCGACTCTCCACTAGACATTCTGGTCCAGTATTTTGTTCTCCATACCCTAAAAGTAACCTTTGGGTCTCTAAACACAGTGTCCTATTAAAATGTCTCCGTTTATGGCCCAGGGAGCCCTGCCAGACAATTACAAGACGCTCATGCTTTGTTACCTGAGTAATGAAGCGTTTCTGAGCTGAACTAGCAGCCAGTTCCTTAGGGTTTCTGTTCTGTCTGACTCATGCTGGGTAGCTACAGCACCTACCTGGCAGAGCTGGACATACAGTACACTGACAAACCCAAGACAGACAGACAGCATTATCAATGAGCAGACCTGAGAGACAGACAGCATTAGCAATGAACAGACCTGAGAGACAGACAACATTAGCAATAAACAGACCTGAGAGACAGACAACATTTGTTATGAAGAAACCTGAGAGGCAAACAGCATTAGCAATGAGCAGACCTGAGAGACAGACAGCACTAGCAATTAAAAGACAAGAGAGAGACGGTGAGCACTACCACTGAACAGACCTGAGAGACAACAGCCCAACTACTGAATAGTCCAGAGAGACAGATGGCAATAGCAACTAAGAGAGGAGAGAGAGACGGAGAGCACTACCACTGAACAGACCTGATAGACAGACAGCCCCACCACTGAACAGACCTGAGAGACAGACAGCCCCACCACTGAACAGACCTGATAGACAGACAGCCCCACCACTGAACAGAACTGATAGACAGACAGACCCACCACTGAACAGACCTGAGAGACAGACAGCACCACCACTGAAAAGACCTGATAGACAGACAGCCCCACCACTGAACAGAACTGATAGACAGACAGCCCCACCACTGAACAGACCTGAGAGACAGACAGCCCCACCACTGAACAGACCTGATAGACAGACAGCCCCACCACTGAAAAGACCTGATAGACAGACAGCCCCACCACTGAACAGACCTGATAGACAGACAGCCCTACCACTGAACAGATCTGAGAGACAGACAGCCCCACCACTGAACAGACCTGATAGACAGACAGCAATAGGTATTAAAAGACTACAGAGAGACAGACAGCAATATTATTGTTCAGAACTGGGAGAGACAGACAGCACTATTATTGTTCAGAACTGGGAGAGATAGACAGCACTGAACAGACCTCAGAGGCAGACAGCCCAACCACTGAACAGACCTCAGAGGCAGACAGCCCAACCATTGAACAGACCTCAGAGGCAGACAGCACTAGCAATGATCAGACCTGAAAGAGACAGACAGGCCTAGCTGCATTGAACAAGGCAGGCTGGGTGGTAATCTGGGTGACGGAAAGCTTGAAGGCCATGAAACAAGGAGTGAAAATAGTTCTTGTGAGTGGAACACTCGAGTGACATCACTGTGCCATACTAACAGATTCACCGCAGATTCAAGTGTAGGTACAAGGAGGACAAATGATCACAGAAAGAACATGCAGGATGAACAATTCAGAAAGAGAAAGGTAAAGTTTTTCAGTCCATGAGGCCTCTGACACATTACATGGAAGTTTCTCCTTTCTGTAAATAGCTAGTTGAAGCTAAAGTGTTGAGACTGAGGGGCGATGGCAAGAATCCTTAGCAGCTTGAACCCTGAGAAATCTGAGCAGCTGCCAAAGAGATGACGGATAAGGGACTGTCAAGTGGTGTCCTTGAGGGTAGAAGAGCTGAAACATGTTTTGTATTGTAATGGTCGTCAGAAAAATTAGGGAGGCTGGTAAGAAGCGTAAATAGTCCCTGAGAAAAAGAAACACTGTGACATGATTCACAGTAACTTCTTCACTGGTAATGTTCTATAACCCTTGTTCACTGAAGGATGGAACAAGGTATGGCAAATATGGGGGTTTGTTTTCTAACCACGTGCACAGCCGAATAAATTATACAATCACCTATTTTGAGGTAAATGGGAAAATGATCCCAATCGGATGCCTCCCTCTTCAGGTGATCTAATCACAGCTCGACCTCCGCTCTTTCATTCAGCTCCTCTCTTTTTCGCAACTAGGTGCCTCAGAGCCAACAAGCTGTTTCAACTTGTTCCCTCCTTCAGGGAACATGGATTAAAGACATAATCGAAACTTCACTTTCAGTCTGTCGTTTCGCTATTAATCATTGGAGGACATATAATCCTGATCCAAGCTGGGCAGGTGGAAAAATGAACCAGATGGCCCATGGGAGCATACCCGAACGGAAATTGTCTCGCACATAGGCATGTTGTCGTTGATAGAATAAATAGCCTACCTAGACATCCTCGCCACTCCCAGCCAACAGCACACTATGAGTCCAGCTGGGAGCCATGACATTGAGACAATAAAGCCTGACAAACCTGTCAGCTGATGTCCAGCTTGTCCACAGCACAAACATCGGCCACAGTGAACCCTTTAAACAGTGTCCAGGATGCAGACACCCAATTATAGAGTGAGAACACACCCTGTTAGGCAAACTTTGCCCTTTGCTTTCATAATGTTTCCGCAATCCAGTGGGATAGCCGTTGCTTAGTTAGTTCCCTACCGCGGGATGGCATGGCAAAGCAGATAAAGTGCCAATTGCTTTAACTGGAACTATTGGGTCTGGTCCATGTATATGCCTTAACAAAAGCACCAGCCCCAGGCTTGTATCCTCCAGTGGTCCTCTGATGTAAATAAGGGAGCTGAAAATGGAAATTGCTTAAACACTAAAGTCCTATAAGAACTAGACACGATGTTTGAGTCATGCTGTAAAAGCTACATTTGTACACATCATCAGTGTTGAATCACAAATGGCAAATTCAGAATAGGAGGTCAGAATGACCTGCTTTACAGAATTTGTAATGATACGAGGAGATCACCAACACCGGGCATAAAGTGGTTTCGCAGAAGTGGATACTAAGATCCACAGACTCGAATGGTTTAAAAAGAGGCAAGTTCAGTTTAGAAACTGGCCTCTCAAAAACCTACCACCAGGGAATATCCGATTACTTTTAATTTGGAAAATGAACAGCAACCCACTGAGCAAGTCTTTTGGTGACCTGGATGTATGGTATGCACCAGCTGGTGTCTGTCTCCAACAGAGGCAGGACTCAAGCTTCCTGTTTCTGAAGGAGAGAGGACTGTGAGCAGCGCTTGACACTTTTTTGCTCACCAGCCACTGTGGCTCGTGGTTTTCCAAAGTTACGTACTAGCCACTCAGCATTTTCAATAGCCGTCATTTTGTTGTTGGGAAATAACGTTTTATTTGATAAAAGTTAACTATGGTGTGCTACATCATAGCCTGTCTTGTTCACGCTGTCGGTCACTGGCGCGCAAGGCTATAGGCCTAACACAAAGGGACCAGAATCAAATACTGTATGCAGGTAGTGCTCATGGGAGTTGTAGGGTCGTAGTGTGTAGTGTCACACTCATTGCAATGTGACTACAATTTAAAAAAATGTGTGTGTGTGTATATATATATATACAGTTGTGCTCAAAAGTTTGCATACCCTTGGAGAATTGGTAATATATGTACCATTTGTAAAGAAAACATGAGTGAGCAGGCAAAACACATGTCATTAATTTCTTATGGGATTCACATTCAACTGTAGGTCATAACAGAACGGCACAATCAAAAAATAAAACATAACAACAAAGTTAAAAAAAATGAACTGACCCCTGTTCAAAAGTCTGCATACCCTTAGTTCTTAATACTGTGTATTGCCTCCTTAAGCATCAATGACAGCGTGCAGTCTTTTGTAATAGTTGTCTATGAGGCACAGAATTCTTGCAGGTGGTATAGCTGCCCATTCGTCTTAGCAAAATACCTCCAGGTCATGCAAAGTCTTTGGTCGTCTTGGATGAACCGCACGTTTGAGATCTCTCCAGAGTGTCTCAATGATATTAAGGTCAGGAGACTGTGATGGCCACTCCAGAACCATCACCTTTTTCTGCTATAAACACTGGAGGGTCAACTTGGCCTTGTGCTTAGGGTCATTGTCGTGCTGGAAATTCCAAGAGCGTCCCATGTTCAGTTTTCGTGCAGAAGAATGCAAATTGTCTGCCAGTAATTTCTGATAACATGCTGCACTCATCTTGCCATCAATTTTCACATGATTCCCCATGCCATTAGAGCTCACACCCCCCCAAAACATCAGTGAGCCACCACCATGCTTCACATTGGGGATGGTATTCTGTTCACTATAGGCCTTGTTGACCCCTGTTGTGACCATGAGCTCTATTTTGGTCTCGTCACTCCAAATTACAGTGTGCCAGCTGTCAGGTGTATCAAAGTGTTATCGGGCATATTGTAACCAGGCTTTTTTGTGGCATTGGCGCTGTAAAGGCTTTTTTTCTGGCAACTCGACCATGCAGCTCATTTTTGATCAAGTATCGTCGAATTGTGCTCCTTGAAACAACCACACTGTCTTTTTCCAGGGTAGCCTGTATTTCTCATGAGGTTACCTGTGGGTTTTTCTTTGTATCCCGAACAATTCTTCTGACAGTTTTGGCAGAAATCTTTCTTGGTCTACCTGACCTTGGCTTGGTATCAAGAGATCCCCGAATTTTCCACTTCTTAATAAGTGATTGAACAGTACTGACTGGCATTTGCAATGCTTTAGATATCTTTTTATATCCTTTTCCATCTTTAGAAGTTCCATGACCTTGTTACGCAGGTCTTTTGACAGTTCTTTTCTGCTCCCCATGGCTCAGTATCTAGCCTGCTCAGTGCATCCACCTGAGAGCTAACAAACTCATTGACTATTTATACACAGACTAATTGGAATTTAAAAAGCCACTGGTGTGGGAAGTTCACCTTGAATTGCCATTTTCACCTGTGTGTGTCACCTTGTGTGTCTGTAACAAGGCCAAACATTCAAGGGTATGTACATTTTTGATCAGGGCCATTTGGGTGATTTCTGTTATCATTATGACTTAAAAGGGAGCCAAACAACTATGTGATAATAAATGGCTTCATATGATCAATATCCTTAAATAAAATACATTTTTTTCATGATCTGTGATATTTTCAAAATCAGCGCCTAAATTTCACAATTTCTGCCAGGGTATGCAAACTTATGAGCACAACTGTACATAGAATACCACCCGTCAAAGTGGCTAGTAAGAGTGACTGCTTTACATGCCACAGCCGAATTCTACCCACAAGGGCCGGGAGGGCGGGGACCAATGTCAAGCCCTGACTGTGAGGATGTTAATATGCTATGAAAAGCGAACTGGACTCTGTAACTCCACCTCACTGTGTCAACCTCGATGACAACACTGAGCATTGTGAGCCAATATTAAACAAATGGCAGCCAACCCTGCAGAACAGGATCAACTGAGCCCATCCTTGTGTAGTATTTTGACTGTATTATGACTGTATGAATGTATGTTTTGTTACAATTAAGCTCATCTAGATATTAAAGTAGAAGAGGTCATCTGTGTTTAGATTCTCTCAAGGAGTCACACTCTGCCAACCTCAGGAATGTGAGATGTTTACATTCCCCATTTGGCTTGGGGGGGATAGAACATGGGAGAGTGGGTTGTGGGCCATAGAATTTAAATGCGTTTGTTCTAGGTAGACACACCTATCTTACATATATTGGTGAGCAACCATTTATACAACGAGACGATGTAATGAAACATTCACCGAAGACAACTGTGCCCCATGTTTCCAATAAATAACGGAATGTTTCTCTCCGTTGACTCGACCGGGTACACGATTATTATTTCACCGCTATATGAAACTGCTAGAATCAGACACTTGCAAGCTGAGAAAGCGTACAGGGTAGCGTGCCAGAAGAGAAGCTAATAGTGCCCTGAGCTCACTAGCCTTCCCATGCTAATTCCCACATTTCAGGCTAGGTGTATACTTTGCATGGAGTGGGGGGAGTAGATGTGAGCTCAGGTCCCACTTCGCCACCACTGTCAAAGCAATGCTTTTTCTCGAGCGCAAGTTTAAGATTAAGTCTGTCGTAGCTGTACAAACTCCTTCCAGGATGTCCGCACAGTGGACAATGAAATTTAGTAACCTCCTGAGAGCTGCCAACTGGGAGGTGGCCCTGAGATTATCTGCAAAAATCAATAAACTGATGGATCAGTATTGTAAAAAAGTAAGTGTTCAAGCATTTCCCTCCTGCCTAACCTGTGCCCACTGACTTGGACAAAGCCAAGAAAGCCTTCATCGGCTGGTTCATCGGCTGGTTCCGGCTTGAACCCATTGTCAGTGGCTGAACTGGACAACAAGCACAAAGGGAACAAGAAAGGAAACAAGCACAGCAAATGAAAGGAAACAAGCACAGCAAATGAAAGGAAACAAGCACAGCAAATGAACCTATATTCTGTAAGTCATTCTGTGACATACAGAATACATTGGTGTAACTGGGATCAGTATTTAGTTTAAGCTATTGCAAAATTTAAATAGCTAAAGTTAAATAGCAACAGTCTGCTGTCGATTGGCTTTGCTGTGGCTCACTCCTTCCTACATCCAGGCAGTCGGATAGCAGATCATGAATATTCCAAAACAATCCTATCTCATTCCAGAGGTTAAACTATCATTACCCTCTCCATATGTTTGCCTTGCAGAAAGAACTCAAGAGTAAGTGCACAGACCCAAACCTAGTGGCACTCTAACCCAGCTAAACATCTGGACAGTAATGATTACTCCACAACCTAAAGCTATAGCATTATTCAGATAACACACACAAAGCGTACTGATATCCATTGTCTTCTGGTAAAAAACAAAATAATAACAGGGGCATTTGGTTTTGTTAAAAATAATTGTTGAGGGGAAAATATCAATTCCAAATGTAAAGTATATATGGAGCAAACTGTTTTCCCAACACCTCGTTTCAAGAAGAGCCTTGTCAAATGGAAACGTTTCTTTAATAGTATTTTTTCCAAGATATTGGTGAAGGTTTTATAACAAGGCAAGTACATGACTACTACTTTTGGTTGTGGGCAATCCAATGCCAGTCAGAGCCCTGTTCACGCCAAAGTGTCAAGTCATTCCAGGACCACAACCCACCCCTTTTCAAGAATCCCTTATCAAAGTCCATCAACATCTCAAATCGAACATATTCCTGTCCTGTATTTCATTGGGTCTAAAAACATACAGCAGCTCCGAAAGTATCATCAAGCCTATAAAGTCCTTACTGTCCTTGTCCTAATGAGGCTGTAACAGCATTTGTTGCTGTCATTTGAATTATCATCTGAAAATGATAATTCAAATGAATCCCCCAAGGGAGCTGGAGTAAAGAGTTATTGCCCCCTCATACTTAATAAAGCACTGCATCATACATATTGTCAAAGGCCCAGTAACTCTGAGGCACAATACAAGCACCATTACTTGTCATTATTTCAGCGCGTCACTGCAGCAAATGAGGCTTAACTCTTCAAGGCCACTTGACAGAAAGCTTATGCTAATCTCCTGCTATTATAACCAATAAGAACCCTCGAACAAGCATTAAAACAATAGCAATTTTCTGCAGAGTATTAAATAAACTGTCAAGTCAAATAGGTTGCTTTAAACATCACACCGTCTGTTGCTGTTAAACACTGTATCCACAAATAAATAGTCATTATTTAAATCTTATTTCAATTTTATTTTATTTTGCATTAGTAAACACAAAAACTCAGGCACACACGCACACAATTAACCTCGGCTTTTTATAGAGTAAAACCCATGTTATTTTCAATAAGCTCATTAGGTTCTCCAGAGGTTTTCTTCGGGAAACAACTAAGCTATAAAAACAGGTCATTTCCATATCACACAATAGAGGTTAGTGTTTTTCTCCCATTTTCATGGAAAATTTTGACATTATAATAAGACATTTTTCCCCCAGGAAAAATAAGATGTAAAAATTTGTGATAATTTACGGTAGAATAGCACACCTTCAGAGCAAGGATATTAGCCTGAATAAATATTGACTCAGACAGTTTTTCTGACACATTTTTAATCCATTAAATGAGAGGTTTGGGGTCCCGTGCGGCTCAGTTGGTAGAACTTCGCACTTGCAACACCAGGGTTGTAGGTTCAGTTCCCAAGAGGGTACCATACTGTCTGAAACACACTCACTACAGAAAGTTGTTTTAGAAGAGTGTCTGCTAAATGTCTCAAATATAGTAATATTTAGGTACTACTAATCATTCTTTTAGTGTGTGCATTGGTAGAGTCAGGAAAACACTAACAAACACTAATGGATGAATGGACTAACAGCCTCATTGTATTAGAGGCATTAAACCCTAAGAAAATAGCCTTTGAAAAAGTGCTTTAGAGAAGCATCTCAACTGGAAGCTCAACAGGTGTCTTGGAACTAGAAGTGTTGGTCCTTTCTTCCTTCCTCAGAGGAGATTTTGAATGACAACCATGAATGAAAGATACAAATTGCAGATAAACACATAGTCTCTTTTGATGACAAAACAAAAGATTTGTTACTCAGATGCCAAGATTAGGATACATACCTCCTCACTGCTGCGTTTTGCCAAGGATGCACTTATCCTTTGAGGAAACCTTTTAAGCAATTGGAAGCACATCACACATTGTGCCAATAATCTGACAACGCGGTATGTATGTTTTGCTATTTCTTGATTACTTTTGAGTCTTTAAATTCTTACTTTTGAAATTAGTGGATTAATAAAACTGGCTGCTGCTCTCTTCTACTTTGGGACTCTACATTCACTCCCTTAGTTCTTGACATTCACTAACTATGCCCCAACGAAAGGACAACAACAGCTAAGAACGGCACCAGCCCGATGAAAAGCTGCAGTACTCACGATCGCTGCAGAACGCTCCTCCGTAGGTGGTCATGGTACAGTCACAGGAGAAGCCCTCCCACTGCTGTAGACACACCCCCTGGTGATGGCACGAGTCCTCTGTACAGGTCGTGCTCGGGCCTGCGACGGAGGAGGGGGCGGGGGCTCATGCAGTGAACCATGACGCGAACCTTAAAGACGTCCCCCGTGAACCCGCAGCTACGCCCACCCCGCCCCGCCTGACGTACCTCCGCAGCCGCGTTCCACCTGGCCCACCCTGTGGAGGGCGTCCGCCATCAGGTCCGGGAGTCTCCCGTTCAGGTCCACCGAGGCCAGGCAGCCCTGGTACCCGTCCCGGGAGGCGATCAGCTTGGGCAGGCTGCTGTACATGCTCCTCCCCACACCGCCGACATACAGCTCCCCTGGGAGAACACACACAGCGTCAATCAATCCAACAATCTGTCAGAGCGGCGTTTTCTCAGAGGCTGACGGTTATTGTCAGTAGTCAAGAAACGCCCCCAGGTAGACTGAACAGCAATGCTGAGATAACGACAGCGGTGGGCGGGATGCTATCAGGGACCGCTGCTCACCGACTTAAAGAACTGATCTCACACCCCAACTAGTTTTGCACCTGATAAGTGTTCCTCAGTCATAGGCCTCCAATAACTTGCTGGTTAACATTCAAATCAGACAGATCAGCATACAATTTACAACCTCCGAGAAGCCATTCGGTGAAACGTCGCGTCAGACACAGGTGGACGTAAACGCTATATCATTTCAAGGCATCATGATTTGTCTTATCTCCACCAGATTTATGTGCCTCTCAACAGACTGTATACCCTGCCAGCCATAGCAATCATTCACAGTTTGACTGCTAAATTACAGATGACGACTATGTTGCGGGCATACAGTAGGGATTGACATACAGGGTATAGGGGAGAGTCTTAGGCAGATGTCTGAGCAGTCGTCTGTTCCGTTTGGGGACAGAAAGGGCTGAGAAAACACACTTGTTTTCCATGCCGAAATTGAAATGTCACCTGGTTGATAACCGCAGGATAATCCTGAACTGGTTCACTGTCTTTTAATTGGATACGAGGAGAGCAGTTACATTTAAGTGTCGTGGAAATCACCACAAATGAACAAGAGAAGTCTAACTATCTAAACTGAACCTTTATTAATTCAGCATGTCTGCAGAAAACAAACGTCACAATCAAATGCTACAGGTCACTTACCTACTAGAATTCCTACCCATGGTTAAATAGGATCTTGGGGACTGGTAGCCACCCCTTCTTTCCAGGGAGCCAACCCCCTTCCCAGGGCACTATATGTCCATTGATAATTACCCCTTCAAGACAGATGGGCCATGTACTTATATCTTCATAGGACAGATTGGTTAAAAACAAACTTGCATCTTCAACAGGGAAAAGCCTTAAACCCAGGTCAACCAAAGGTCCTCCTCACAGTTTAACAGAGGCCTGTTAATCCAGATCCTAAACTGAATAAACAGAGGCCTGTTAAGGCAGATCCTAAACTGAATAAATAGAGGCCTGTTAATCCAGATCCTAAACTGAATAAACAGAGGCCTGTTAATCACTTGCCGAAATGTACTTTTCCCCAACAGCATAGGAACATGTCATTCGTCGATTGCATTAAACAGTACTGTTCTGCATGAGAGCTGGGTCTTGGAAGTATGGTTTGATGTGGGTGTGGAAGGCAGCCAGCCAAGAGGATGGAGGAGTGCGGGTGTCTCAGGGGCAGTTGGGATACGCAACAAACACATTTTTAATTACACACTCGTGCGCGACAGGACAAACATAAGCACCCCCAAAATGTTTATTACGTCTGCATTATGGTACTCAGGCAGTTACAGTACTGTTATTTGTCTCTTCGGAGTCACCATAGCAACAAAACAGCCACTACTGCTTCCTCTAAATAGCCTGAATTAAAGATAAGTTCTAGAACTTTAGTACATTTGTCAGGAATGTTTTAATGATCCTGCTGTGGGCTGGATGTGTAAATGTGTCATTGTGTAGTTCATACATGCGTTATCTCTGGAGCAGAGTGACTGCTTTACATCGGCCACAAAATCCCTAGTTAGGAAGTGACTGTTTTTTATGGAAGTTGTTTGACACCATTTTCCTATATTCATGGAATATATATATACAAATGATGTTACATACTGCCAGCTGGGTGGGAGGGAGAGGAAGAGAGAGTGAGAGACAGAGAGCAAAGACATGCTGCACATACTGTCACAGACACAATATAGCAGTAAATAATTTCCAAAGACCCATTTTGAATCTGGAGAGGTATTCTCCGAACTACTGTCTAAAAGTTCCAGAAAGTGTCTTTAACCTAAGATAAATCCAGAAATATGTAATTACCTTTGACTTTTCGCGAGGGAGTTGGACACCTTTGTGTCCAGTACAGTATTTTGAGACAAATGTGATCTCAGTGGAGCTAGCAAAAATGTGCTCGTTGCTCTTGCCTTGAAATGGTCTCAAATTAGTTGAGTAGAGGCTCTGTTCTATAAAGCGTTGTCTATCATAAATTCAATTACCGATTTACTGTATTCATTCTTGCACCAGTAGTCCAATTATTAGTTCTATACATGTATTTTTTATTTTCTAAAGCTGCCTTGATCTATTTTTCTCTTTGCACGTAAAATAAACAGTTGTTGGTGGGGCCAATAAGTTAGGAGAGCTGTTGAATTGAATCATGTCAGTGATACTTCTGTAGGACTTACTGCTATGAGCCATTTAAACAAACAATTTTAATGGAAAACATTCACTCAACAGTTCTTGATTGTTAAGCAAAGGCTCTGTGTATGTTTTAGTTCTACAAAGCTGTGTCAAAAACAACATTCAGTAATCAATTTATTATATTCATTCCTGCACCACACATCCAATCAACAGTTTTAAACTGTCTTTTTCTTCTCTGATGCTGCCCTGTAATTCAAATAAACCGTTGCTGGTCGAAGCAAGATGAAAGCATATGAATTCTGCCAGTGATCCTCCTGTAGAACTCATTGTTGCCAGTCGCTCAAAGAAACTATTCAAATGAACAAGTCATTCAAAAATATTAGTCATGTCTCTCGATTCAGTAAAAAGAGTAGTTCAAAAATGACTAATTGTTTGGCGAATTGCACACCACTACTGCCAATAACACGCTCTTTGTTTGTTTCTGGCTCTATATTATAGCAGTTTGGATTTTAAATGAATAAACCACTCACAACCGTCCAACAGATCAGGAACCCTGTCCAGGAGGGAGACACAGATGTGTGAAAGACTATCATACTCAGGTGAGTATAGCAGCAGATTGTAAGAGTACACCAACTCTAGTAAGCCGCAAGAACAGAAGGACCAGTTTACAGTTTGATAAGTACCTGGAAGAGTGTGTAGAGTTGTGACTTATGGACAGATAAGATGAAAATTAATACATGCAGGTCCAAGGCACTACATTTCGTGAGTGCTAAGTTAACATATGCAATTGCTTTAAGACGAATATGGCACATACCATTTTGTATTTTATATGAAGTTGAAGGACCCATGAAGCTTTCCTTAAAAAAATGAAAATTATTTTGGTGTTACTGTGCACAAAAGCAGATTCTACAAACTGTTCCATAAAACCTGGAAAAAATTTAAACTTAAATTAAAAATGATTTACTGAATTTGTTATTCTTCTTTAGCTCCAACTGGTTTTTAAGGAATTTATTTGTAAGTGCACCTGATGAAGGTGATTTTCCACTGATTCCTTAGCTTAGCTTTTGGTTGATTCCATGGCTTTTTGGTGTCTTACAGCAAAATTAAAGTAATCCATGTGTTCCAGAGTCTTTCCTGATTTGTACTGAGTAAATTATGAGTTTGTGGCTCACATAATGACATGACCAAATTCAGTCGTATGGATTAACCTGTACCAGAATGAATGAAATGAAATGAGAAACACACTGTACGGACAAGAAAAGAAACTGCTCTTGATCCAAAATATAACACCTCATCTGTGAAACATGGTGGTGGTGTTAAGGCTTTGACATCTATTGCTGCCAATGGAACTGGCTTACTTGTCTTCATTGATGATGTAAATATGGTGGGGTGTAACAGATGAAGTGTACAGAAACATCTTGTCTGCTCAGATCCAAACAAACACCTGCACACTCATTGGATGGCAAGCCATCATGCAGCAGGACAATGACCACAAACATGCTGACTTCAGACAATCATTCAAAGCCCAAGACATGCAACCAAGTACTAAACTTGACTACTTCAGTGGTCCTGATGTTAATCCGGCTAAATGCTTTTGGTACTTGAATGAGAGACCGTGTTCAAAATGTGCTATAATTGCAAAATGTTTCATTTGACACAGATACTGTCAGGTCCTGGCTATGAGGATGCCCCGAGCCATCTCTGCACTGGGCTGGGGGCCATAGTCAGAACCTGGCAGGGAAGAGATGCCTCTAGGCGTCTCTGTGTTTAGCGTCAGGTGTCCCCAATCGGAGGCAGCTGGCCTGCGTTTGCCTCTGATTGGGGACCCTATTTAAGTTGCCCTTGTTTTCCTTGTGTTGTCAGTTATTGTTTGTCTACAGGACGCTGTATGATTGTGTGCTGGTCCCGGTTTTTGACAGTTGGCTCAATAAATCTGCCTTTTTGGCCTTTTGAACCACAACCCTGCCTGCGCTTACTTCTGCCACCCATCAAATTGTGACAGATAAAAATACAGTCAGATGAAAACTAAAAGTCTGCACTTTAGTCATTCTATCATTTAAAATCCAAAGCGCTAGAATACATTTGCAGAGCTGTCCAAATACTTTAGAGTTCACTGCACGTATGATTATAACAACTTTAGGGTCTATCTGATAAAATGTAAGGAATTATTTATTTTTGTCGAAATTGTGGACTGCCCTTTAGGCCACCCACCTTGTGGCCAATGAAAAGCCACATTCACCTAATGTGGGAAGCCTACAGCACGTAGGCTTAGAGCTTTAACCCACATTGGCCCTATGTTGTGCCAATGTGGGCATACTTGATAGGAAAAAATTGACTTGTTTCTGGTTTTCACCAGATCCAGGCTGCCCAAACTGGGCCACACAGCGGACAGCCTACATGGAGCCAGTGTTTCAGCCAGAATCGTATCAACATCCACATGTTTCCTGTAAAGATCCTGGGTTTAGACATTTTAACCAGACACAATGCCAGACTCCAGAGAGCACTATGAAACACATCGGCAAATGGCCACTCAATAAAGGGCTTAGAGGCACACGGGTTGTTTTAAAAGAAAAAACATTTGATTGTGTGCCAAGTAAAGTCTGCGTTAGTGTCCTAAGGTTCTACCCTGCTATGATTGAATAGGGCACAGTCACTGCAGCCGTCTCTTTATGCAGGACAATTCCTCCAGTCGTTAGGGAAAAGTCATGAAGTCCATTGAAGTCGTGACAACACACGTCTTACGAAACTGTGTTTTGGAATTGACTTAATCACCAAAATGATGCTCCTGAATTTGGCAGTAGAATAAATGCTCTAATATCTATGCCAAATATGCTGTTTTCAACAACAAGTTGTTTTTCTGTATACAGTTACTCTGTAATTTATACAGCACAGCAAAAATATGATTTTAACTCTGGGTTTATTTGGCTTGTAGTGATTACACAAGTTCAGCCGGCGTACCCTTGGGATAAAAAGAAACTTAGATAGATCTTTGATGTTTTGAGGAACAAAGTAGGAGAAACAAATATATAATCAGATTGAATAAAATATAAAAGGAGGCGCTAAGCAATCAATAGTATGACGAAAAAAATAAATGTGCAGTGAATGTCTACAATAACAAGACTGAAGCATAACATTCATTTAAGTCCACCACTGAGACTAACACATGATTGGTGTGGTTGCGGATACCCTAAGGATATACTTGAAAACTTGTTGCCAAGAACTGTGTAAAGTACCGCTCAAAAGTTTGGACTGGTAATGTATGTGTGCAGCAACAACAAATGTCTGTTTAGAATTTTTTAATGAATCATTTAGGTTTTAACACTGTCCAATTCAACTATCAAAGGCATGTGCAGCAGTGAAATTGGTGACAGCAATTAACACTACTACAAACCTAAAGTTGAGAAGAACACTCAAACAAAACACTTTGAGGTACATTCTGGAATTCTGGTTGTGTCCTTTTGAAAGCCAACATACTACGGTGTTCTTACTGAGCTTCTTTCTACAGAGAATACTCCTAAGTAACAAAGCAAAGCAACCAAACGATTTCCTGACTACAGAAACCCCTTTCACAGTTCACTAAAAAAGGCCCATTTGGACCATTCATATCCCAACAGGTATGTCAAATATATTACATTTAATAGTTTAAGCAAGCCAATGCCGGATCTTTTGATACCGGATCTTTTTGACACAGATTGGAGTTAATTTCTGTTGTATTAGAAACAGGTAGGTCCCTGTCAAACTACGTACCTTTCTTTGACCTCCTGATGGCCACACGCTGACCTGTAGTGTTGGCGTAGTGAGAGAAAGCGCTAACCCGCATACAAGCTGGCGAGCAGCGATGTACATACAATACATCAAGGCCACTCTTGCAGGCTTTCTGCCGACAGAGAGGTTCCCTACGCAGCGGTCATACAGACTGTGACAATAGCTTTCCGCCTCAAGTACAAAGCGAGCCCAGTGATCTGGATCACAGAAAATGACGCAATTTCATGAGCTGCTTCCTCAGGCTCAGAAGCTAATGGTGCCAATAGGCCTGTCTGCAGTTAGACTGGCAATATGAATGTCATGCAGTGTGCTGCCTGGTGCAGGCAGAGAAATGCTGCATGGGAAAATACCTTCAATGTCCGCCAAAGACTTAACCTTCTGGCTCAGAGGTGGATTAAACCTACAACAATGCGATTGCATGCGTCGGCTTTATTTGTGCTTTTTTGATGACATAACTAAAAGGGTATCTTTGATACGACGTTACACTTGTTCTGTTTACCAACGGGCGCGTCGACGTTTGCCGAAGCAAAGGTGTCTCTTTCAGGGTCAGTGGTCGCGGTAAGGCTAATGTAGCTCTCCGCTGCTGTGTCCACTGCTGACCATCTTTGATCATCTCTTTACACATTTCAGCTCACATTCACTTAGCCAAGCAACACAGTTATTCACTCAGTACAAAGATGTGTATTATTTTTTTTTTACCGAAAGCTTTCCTCTCCTGGGCATGGAAGACTACCAAACTATTCACTAATGATTCCATCATCTTCATAAAGCCTCCTGAACAACAATCCTCTCTGTTGTCTGTACCCGCCGTCTTATGTTTTTTTCCTTCTCGTGACAGCAGCCCTATAAACACACCCGTGCGATTGTGACAGTCGGATAATTGGGCTTTGTTGATCTGAAACGCTGCGCTAAGAAAGCCAGTTATTTCAGTTCTCTTTCAAATGCTGCACACGCCTTGTGAGCGTGAACAGAGACAGTTTTCAGTCGGGAAATCCCATACCTTTTAGGTCCAGGTTACGCGCTCCGTTGGAGTGCTGGGTGACGGTGCGGGAGTCGATCTTGAGGATGTGCACATTGTTTTCGTCCCGGGAGACCACCACGTTGTGCCACTGGTTGTCGTTGAGAGGTTTCTCAGAGTTGCCCTTCATCAGTGACGGCCCGTTGCCCAGGTCAAAGACATAGTGGATGTACCTACAACACAACATTACACCATGGAGGAGTCATTTCACTAAATGAGAAATACAGTACTGTGATACATTATTTGCTCGTTTTACGATTTTCTCCAATTACCATATGTTTTATATTAAATGGTATTATTGAATAGTGGGAAGATGAGTGAACAAACATCAATTAACAAAGGTGCTGTATGCAACGTCCAATGATCCTCGCCGGAGACCAGGGTTCAATACCCATCTCCACCCTTCACCTCTGTGTCTCCTCTTCACCTGTCTCCTTCTTATTTCCACCGTCAATAAAAGGCTTGAACAAAACATAAAAAAATAGTAAGGAGAGTGTCCAATTTCTTTAGAAATAAAACATCACACTCCTACCATGCTTGAGTGCTTGTATGTGGTCAATACTTTCCCCTACTATATGATGCAACAGGCTCTCTTGAGGACCATCGGAGGAAAGCATGTCTACAACAACATTCTGCAGTGATAAGCCGTCCAATCTGAGTTGCACTCAGTGGGACTATCATTTGTTTTTCAACAGGACAATGACCCCAAACACACCTCCAGGCTATTTGACCAAGAGGTAGACTGATAGTGCTGCATCAGATGACCTGGCCTCCACAATCATTCCACCTCAACCCAGTTGAGAAGGTTTGGGATGATTTTGACTGGGAAAGCAGCCAAAAAGTGTTCAGCATATGTGATTGCACCTTCAAAACGTTGTAAAAGCACTTCAGCTGACTACCTCATGAAGCTGATTTTGTGCAAAGCAAGCAAGCAAGCAAGTTTATTTATATAGCACAATTCATACATCGAAGCAATTCAATGTGCTTTACAAAGAAAAATAAAATAAAAATATATATAAAAATACAATAACATAAAAACAAATACTCAAATTAAAACATCAAAACAAATAAAAACGGCATAATAATAAAAATACAATAAGAAAACATTTAAAGATGTAAAAAAAGATTAAAAATGGGATAAAAATATAGGAAGCTATGAGGCTAAACAGTGTCTTAAGTTTAAGTGCTCAGTCGTAGGCACGTGAAAGAGTAGTGTTTTTAACCTGGATTTAAAAATGGATAAGATCTTCTGGTAGTTTATTCCAGTTGTGTACAGCATATGTGCTAAACGCAGCTTCTCCATGATTAGTTTGGGCTCTGGGCTCTACTAGCTGACCTGTGTTTATGGATCTAAGAGCCCTGCTCGGTTTATATTCTTCAAACATATCAGAAATGTATTCGGGTCCTAAACCATTCAGAGATTTATAAACTAAAAGCACCACTTTGAAATCTATTCTGTAACTGACTGGAAGCCAATGTAAAGATTTAAGAACCGGAGTGATGTGCTCTGTTCTCTTGGTCCTGGTTAACATTCTAGCAGCAG
>JACXGI010005206.1:0-20174 GCA_016801175.1 Esox masquinongy | reverse complement strand
ATAGTCAACCCTACTAGAGATAAAAGCATGGATGAGCTTCTCTTGGTCTTTTTGGGACACCAAGCCTTTGATTCTGGCTATATTTTTTAGATGATAGAATGCTGTTTTGGTGTCTGCTTTGATATGACTGTTAAATGTGAGGTCTGAGTCTATTACAACACCAAGATTACGCACTTGATCCCAGGTTTTAAGGGCCCGAGAGTCTAGCTCTTTACTAATACTTGTTCTTTTATTTTTGTTGCCAAACACAATAATCTCAGTTTTATCTTGGTTTAATTGTAGACAATTTTGGTTCATCCAGGTATTTATGTGCTCTATACAGTGACACAGAGTCTATTGAGCTGTTGTCATGCGGTTCGAGAGCCATATATATTTGAGTATCATCAGCATAGCTGTGGTAGTTAATGTTGTTGTTCTGTAGAATTTGGCCCAAAGGTAGCATATAGAGATTGAACAGAAGCGGTCCGAGAACTGATCCCTGTGGAACTCCGCATGTCATAGCCACCCTATCAGATTCATGATTACCAATGGTGACAAAGTAACTCCGGCCATCTAGATAAGATCTGAACCAATCAAGGACTGTCCCGGAGAGTCCTACCCAATTTTCCTACCCAAGTGTTCTATGATCTACAGTGTCAAATGCTGCACTGAGATCTAATAGAACCAGAACTATTATTTTATCAGAATCAGTATTCAGCCGTATTTAATTTAAAACTTTAATCAGGGCCGTTTCAGTACTGTGGTGAGGTCGGAAACCTGACTGAAATTTGTCTAAGAGACCACTTGAGGTCACAAAATTGCTGAGTTGATTGAAGACAACCTTCTCAAGGATCTTGGCTATAAAAGGGAGATTTGATACAGGTCTATAGTTGTTCATTATAGATGCATCCAGTGTTCTCTTTTTTAATAGGGGCTTAATGGCAGCTGTTTTTAGAGACGTTGGGAAAATGCCTGATTGCAGAAAGCTATTAACTATTTGCTGTAGGTCCATTGTTATAGAGTTAAAAATTGTTTTAAAAAAGTCTGATGGCAGTGTGTCGAGACAGCAAGTGGAAGCTTTAAGATGTCAAATTGTTTCTTCTAGGGATTTTTGATCAATTGTATTAAAATGCGACATAATAACCAAGTTATGTCAAAGCTGTCAAGGCAAAGGGTGGCTACTTTGATGAATGTAAAACATGAATGTATTTTGATTTGTTTAACACTTTTTTGGTTACTACATGCATCCATATCTGTTTTTTCATAGTTGTGTCAATAGTAAATACCCTTGAATGAGTAGGTGTCCAAACTTTTGACTGGTACTTAGACTTACTCAGAATAGTACATCTTCACTATGTTATACTTCTTTAATTGCTCATAATGAATGTGTCATAGTACCTATGTCTTCAGGTTGTACTGAAAACAATTAACTGCATTCTCGTGTTAGCAGTGAATGCCTCTTCCTCTAGGAAGTGAACACTGTTCAAAATCATATAGAGGCCGGTGCTGGTGGAGCCACTGGGTCCTTTCATTCTAAGGATCTTTATGACTTCACTAGACTAGAAGTGTTCTCCTGTTAACATTTTGGCCTTCAGGGGGGACATCAAAGTGTCCTGTAAACAGGGTATAGCATCTGTTCAGGAGGGCTTGTGGTCTGCTCTTCTCACCCCTTAGTGAAATTGTTAGGTATCTCTGTTTTTGTACTTCCCCTGTATACAGTATGCTCATTAGAGAAACCCAGCTAGCAATTGCAATTTTACCATGCTGCATGTAAAACTATTAAAAAACGTGGCTAACTAGTACTGTTTGTATGTCTGGGTACTACTTCAGTGATGAGGATGGGACCCCTAACTCTACACTGATACCGTTTCATGTAGAATTCGGAGAAACTATCAACACAAATTATCAAGGTAAGGGATCTTCTCTTTAATTGTATAACTTCTTGGTCAGGAGTTTACCCACAGAATCTGTGTGATTTGTGATCCTTAATTTGAACTTGGAGTGAATTTAAATGCATCTGGAACTCACATCAAACTAAATTATCAAGCTTACTTCATTAATTATACGCGTTTGAGGCCTAAAAAGGAAATACGTTCCTAAGGACGAGGGAGTCCTGTTACTGGAATACATCCCCACCAGACCCAGTGGAGTTGTTTGGTGTGGATAACAAATTTGAACAGGGACATAAGTCAGTAGATTCAGTAGATCTAAACTGAGTAATTACATTCCTTGTAGTGAACGTGACAAAAATAATAAACCACCACAAGAAATGCAATGAAAATTTAAAAACTACTAATAAATGGATACGTGTATCCTGTGGTAATATGCAAGATATTTGGTGAAGACACTTAATAAGAACCGAGTTGACGCTAAACCTAAGTTCTGTTGTGGTGGTATTTAAAAACATTTGGTGAAGATACTTGATAGAACTACGGTGACACTGAGTGTGGGCCACTAACCTGACACTCTCTGCCAAACCGATTAGTGACAGTTGAGGTCATTTTGTTAAGTCTAATAAATATATGAAGTAATTAATGGAAGCATACGATAAGTGTTTTCTCCCTAAATCTGATATCGATTTGCCATGATGGTTAGTGGTGAAACTATGTTCTTGTTACAGAATTCTCCTCATGTACTAATAACTGATATTGAGGTATGCGGGAGGCTTCCCTGTAAATCTTTCCCAACTATAGCCACTGACAGTCCATTGACCGAGCATCATTCTAGTTTGATAACATATAATTGCCCTGTTTATCTGCTGGGCCAAGACTTACTTTGTATGCTAAATTGTGCTCTCTTCTGCATCCCAGATGGGGTTTGTCCAGACATTCCAAAACATAATGTCCTGCAGTTGCCCAGTATCTCCAGACTGTTCAAAAACTTTGTACTGGTGAAAAAATCTGATTTTAATGATTATGTTTCTAAACTGTATTCAGCCTTCCTTGGAGACCTGTTTGGTCCTGAGACTAAAAGTTTGGGACGCAGAGCACCGCTGTACTGCCACATACTTTCCCCAGGCTGTTCCTGATAGCATGCTGAGGCTGCTGTCATACTCATAGGTAATAACTTTCCTGTTGAATGTAAACCCTTGTACTGTATTTAGGACAGTCAGGTGTCACCTTGACTGTGGAAATCAATTCTGTGGATAATTCTCTCTTTTCAAATCCGGCAACCTTGTGATGTTTGCGTCCGGACCATCAACCAGAGCGTGATTGATGAGATGGAGAACTGTGAGAAAACAGTAGTCTCCGCAAGGGAGGAAGAGGGGTTTGTATAGACCCACTGTGCCTTCTCAGATGTGGGCCACACACTGAAATGGGGTGAGGTTAATGATGATGTCTGCTGTTAAAATTAACACTGTAATATTAATGTTAACCCCACTAACCCGTTGCTTATGCATAAGCAATACCCGCTTTCTTGAGAGGCTATTGAAGATATCATACCTGTGTTGGGATCATTTTAACACCCCTACCCTTTCTGTCAAAAAAGTCAGAAACTGACAAACATCTCTTTTAGTTTGACTTGCAGGTGATAAATGCTTGTGTGATTCCTCAATTCCCAGTGGTGCCCAACCCAGCCACTATTCTGTCCTTCATTCCACCTGATACAAAGTATTACACTGTGGCGGATGTCTGTTCAGCATTGTTCTCTGTGCCCCAAACACAATGACTCACGGTATCTCTCTTCATTCACGTTTGACGGAAGGCAGTACACTTTTATTTGACTGCACCAGGGGATTTTATGACAGATAATATGGACAAATGTTTTCAAAAGGATTTGGTTTATGTTTTTTTCCCCTCAGCATAGCATGCTCATTCAGTACTCAGATAAACTCAAAGCGCCCACTAAGGGTCACACGGTACCACAGATGGTGAGTCCCATAGCTGCGCTGTCATTAAGCTACAGTTGCTTCCTCCTAGACCGTGTCTACAGCAGACACCCCTTCTAAAGCCTGAGTTGATTTACAATGTGGAAGGCTGTAGTGAACAACTGGATCATTGGATTCAGGCTATGCCATTTGTAGTGATTTTGTGGTTGAATCTGCTAGATTGCCCTCTCATTGTTCAGCACAGCGGGCAGAACTGTTGGCACTCGTCCGAGTCGGAATCTTGGCCAAGGATAAGAGCGTTAACATTTACACTGTTTCAAAGACGTGCGCCCGGCTGTGTGCATGATTTTGGCACCCTCTGGAAACATTGTGGCTTCCTGATGTCTTCTGCTGACAGAATTGTAAATGCTTTGTTAATATCCAATTTATTGGAGGCTATTCTGACGCCTGCACATATTGCTCTTATGAAGTGTGATGCTCATAATGGTTCAAATGACCCTGTTTCCTTACTCAATGTGGCGCCTGATTGAGCTGCTAAGTCGGCAGCCGTCGACCCCTCCCTGTCTGGTTCCTGTTTGCCTCAGCCGTGTGACGCCTCCTGTCTGGTTCCTGTTTGCCTCAGCCGTGTGACGCCTCCTGTCTGGTTCCTGTTTACCTCAGCTGTGTGATGGTGCCTGTCAGGTTCTTGTTTGCCTCAGCCATGTGACGGCTCCTCGCTGGTTCCTGTTTGCCTCAGCCGTGTGATGGCGCCTGTCTGGTTCCTGTTTGCCTCAGCTGTGTGATGGTGCCTGTCAGGTTCCTGTTTGCCTCAGCCATGTGATGGCGCCTCTCTGGATCCTGTTTGCCTCAGCCATTTGGTGGCGCCTGCCTGGTTCCTGTATGCCTCAGCCGTGTGACGGCTCCTGTCTGGTTCCTGTTTGCCTCAGCCATGTGATGGCGCCTCTCTGGATCCTGTTTGCCTCAGCCATTTGGTGGCGCCTGCCTGGTTCCTGTATGCCTCAGCCGTGTGACGGCGTCTCTATTTACAAGTTCCCTTGGTGAATGCCACAAGCCGATGCCGATAAATCAGAGCATTACCTGCGGTCCCAGGCGGCCTTTTGCCTCCCCGGGTGAACCAGGGTACACCCATCTAGCAGACCAGTGCCGCCCCGTTTCCCCTATTTGAAATCACAGCTTGTCCTGTGTGGCAAAGGGGGGGGGAATGGTGAAACGGAAAGACTGGAATGCCCCAGGGTTTATAACCTATGCATCAGATTTTTGCGGTAGACTCACAGTTTGTCAGTTGCAAAACATAGGGATAAGTAAGCCTATGGAAAAAGCCAGGATGCCAAATTTTGAGCCATAGTAAATTTTTATTTGGAATTTTTATTTAGCACAGACCATTTTAAATGGTATGGAAACTTGCATTTTCTCAAAAAATTTGCAACAATTTCAAGGGGTATGAAAAATGTTGGACACGGCATTTTTGTAAAAATGTGAAAAAAACAGAAATAGTTATGTTATTCATTTGTATCTCCAGCACAATGTATTACCATGTTTTGTCACCGTTTATGTCATTTCCAGCCAGAAGAAACCTATTGGTCAAATAAAAATTCACTAAGGCTCAAAATTTGGCATGGGTATGAATACTTTTGGACTTAACTGTAGGTTCCCCATAGACATGTTTGCGTTTTCTCTTACTACGTTTGCTCGGCTCCCTTTTCTAAGATTCGTTATAGTACCATACTCTCAAGTTTTATAAACAATATAAGAGTAGGCTATATTCATTGCTTTACAGCATTTATTATTAATTAATTTATTTATTTAATTTATTTTATTTTTACTTCAGTTGCGGACGGTCCTAAGTCCACGCGGACGTAAGTCGCATAGGTCGTAAGTTTACGACTACCTGTATTGAATATTTCGCTAGACGTCATTAAGCATTGTGTTAAACTGACTAACATTTCTTATTAAGTTTAACTCCACCACAAATAGCATCTATGAACTGTATGACTTTTGCCACTGGCCGTTTTAAAAGCTTATTAGCGAGTAATATTTCGCAAGACACCATTAAGCATTGTGTTAAACTGACTAATGTTTCTTATTAAGTTTACCTCCACCACAAATAGCATCTATGAACTTTATGGCTTTTACCACTGGCCATTTTAACAGCTTATTAGCCATTCATGAATGACATTGATACAGTAGCTCTCAATATAGGTGACGATAACTGACTTTTTCGTCAAGTGAAAAGACGTGAGAATCGTGTAGCCAGCAATGTTTTTGTCTATCCTGAACAAATCCTCTTTCGCCACGGGCCGTTTAACAGCTTATTAGCCATTCGTGAACGACATTGATACAGTAACTATCAATATAGGTGATGATAACTGACTTTTTCGTCAAGTGAAAAGACGTGAGAATCGTGTAGCCGGCAAAGTTTTTGTCAATCCTGAACAAATCCTAATGCATAATTCAAAAATACACCAAGACGTTTTTTTCTTTAGGCTTCCTATAACATGAAGGTTGTAGCCAATGAAGTTTTTATCTGAACAAATCCAAAGGCATAATTTGTTTTGATTATGGCAGGAGTTGAACGCAGGACCTGTTGTTCCCTTGTCCGTGTCTCTAACCACTATGCTATTTAACAAGGGATAGACAGTCAGTCAGTGACTCACTCACTCAGTCACTCACTCAGTAAGAGACATTCGCTCTTCTAGGCTGGCTCCGCTTATGCGGTCCAGCTATAAATTTGATTGATTTGATTACAGGTCCCCAGGCATGACATAAGTCCTGGAGATTATGTGATGGTGAAACAGTTTAAACCCAAGCCTGTGCCAGGTTTTTCTGACTACCAATTCTGCCGTGAATTGCCAGAATGGATCAACATAGATCCATGTCTCCTACTGCAGGAGGGTTCCTCCCCAAGATATGATCTAAGAAGAGGCGGGCTTCTTCGAACGTGGCATTCTGAAAAATTGCGTAAGGCACATAAGTGTTGATCGTGCAACCCATCTACTTCAACTTGGTGCCTTTGAGAACATTCTCAACGCCCTCAGGTCCGGTAAACCTCCTGCTCAAACCACAGCAGGGAACCCATTTCAGACATTGTTATAGGTGGGATCAAAACATGCATCTGTATTTGTGGAATGGTGTTGCTCACCAATGCATATGATCTTGTGCATATTGATGTAATCATCTATTTTATGTACAGCAGCAGAGCCTACAGCAATGGATCTTCATTCAATGTCCCCCAAAAAACAGCAGTCAGATAGCAATTGATACGTTTTGCAGAGAGTGTGCAGCGGCTATTTTTTCTCCATTGGTTTTACACATTTCCATCTGGTAACCCTTGTTAATCAGACTAACCCAAGTTTGACCCAAGTTTTTTGAGCTACCACGGCAACGTGATTTGCCTGTATGCAGAGCCTGATTGTACATGTACTGTAAGTTACTGTGAACATCTTAAGAGCCTGTCTGTAGGTGTAAGTAGTTTGTGATCATCTTAAGAAGCTAGTTCAGTATATTTCTTTGTCTTTTGGCATAGCAGACTAACTATTCACGTGCTGTGTTTACTACTACATTGCAGATCTGGGGAAAAGTCTACTTAATGTGTGCCATGTTTTGAACTGCACATGGATTCACTGATGTTGCTGTTCTTTGACAATTGCCACGTGTAACTGTTTGTTTGATATCAATATTTTATTCATAATGAGGATTAAGTGCGAGCCCGTAGTATCAGCTGAAATGTCAGCGGAGACAATTCAGTTGGTTTATAATTCGATCAGTGGATGGATCTTCACCAACTGATGTGTTATCTGTTTTTACAAGTACTGCACTGTGTTCCTTACATGTATGTAAGTTTTCAGTTTGTTTCAGTTTTCTTCCACAGCGGCCTTGATTTTAAAGGACATGACTTGTTTGGCTGAAACAAAACACACAGTATTGAGCCTGTGTCAGCAGTCAAGCATGGAGGAGGTAGTGTGAGGTATATTTTAGCGAATATTGTGGAATTAGTTGGCAAATTGACCGAACATAAGGAACCATGAATTCTGCTCTGTTTCAGAATGCTAATAAGGTCATCTGTCCGTTAGATATTGTTCATGTTCAATTTCAGTGTTGCATGTAACTAAACATAAGTCAGTAAGTATAACAATATTGTCTAACGTACCCACTCAGCCTCGCTTTTTGTAATATAAGGTGTTCTGACAAGAAAGATCAGACAGCATTGGGTGTCAAAATATACACACACAAAAACTACAACATTTGAATAAGGGCAACATCTTACACCCTAGAAATCTAGCATGGAAAGGGAAGATTGGGCAACATTCTGTCTATTGAAATGCATCTTTATAATTTTCCAACAAACATCTTTAGAGAAAGCATAGTCGCCTCACAGAAAAGTAAGCAGTATCAGAACGGAGAGTTATGAGACTAAGGTGTTTCTCCAATGTTTGGATCCAGAGTGCTGTCTGCTGCGGTGATGGGTCCAGCTCAGGATGACTCCTGCTGACTAATTGCTTACATCTGTGGGCCATTATTGTTCACTCTCTTGCTCTTACTCACTTTATTCGTCTCTTTTTACAAAATCAATTTCACTGAATAAAACCTCTGGAACACGTTCCCTATCTCTGACTCCCAGCTGACAGAATTAAATCATTCCCCCCACAAGGAAGGGACTTGTCACGCTACAGAAAATAGAAATGTCGGTAGGTGCTAGGCAGCTGGGCGATTTACTCATTCATCATACATTCTCCGGTTACCGTACCTGGAAAAACAGGTTGAACGCCTAGCGGCTTTGTCTGGTCTAAAAACAAACTGGTCCATTTTTCTCAGCCCCACTGAATCCCTTCACTCTCTCCGGTGTACTCAATACTCACCCTTTGACGAGCTCCACCACGATGAAGTCACTGCCGTCTCCAGAATTGAAGAGCAGGAGGCCGTCGGGGCTGGTGGTCTTGAACTGGAAGAAGAGGTGCATGGAGGTGTAGGCCTGCAGGGTTGAGAAGGCCAGGTAGCTGGCCCGGCTGTGGAAGATCACGGGGTCGGCCACGATGCGGCGCATGCCGAAGCGGGCATTGAGCTCGCAGTAGGAGATGTCTCCGTTCTTACACTGATCTAGGTAAGGTACGCCGTTGAACGAGAGGGCCTGCAGGTGCCCGATGAAGTTGGATGGCACCACGGAGATGAAACGGCGCTCTGTCATAATGCCCGTCTCGATGTTGTGGAACTCCAGCCGAGTGTGGGCACCAGTCATGTGGCCTGGGGTGGAACAGATCCATGTTGATGGACAGAGATCTGCTATCCCACATGGAAGTATTATATATTGACATATCTTTTGAAAACATATATTTTTAGTATGTGCCTAAATATTTGTAAACATATACTTATATATGTATTATATGTATTACTAATGTATGGCCATATATGTCATATATTTACATATTCGATTTTGGCCGTTTTCAAATATGTTTTAATATGTCTTAAATATATGTGAATATATTTACATAAATAACAAAATTATAGTTGGTAATATGCATTGAGCATTTATATATAACTGATATATATATATCCACATTTGTATTGTTTCCTGTCATGTGTTTATGTTATCTAGTTGTTTCTCTGACGTACTTTTACAGAGAGGAATAGCATTTATGATACTGTGTTAAAATGTATGCATATTGTTTTCATAATTTTCACAAGTTTTTTTTTTTCCTCTGGAAAATAATGTCTTGAATGTTAATTCTATGTTGTGTTGATGAGAATGCTTAAAGTACTGCATATACAAATATTTCATTATTTTAACACATAATATTCAACGTTGAAATATATGACATGGATTGTATTATGATTTTGTGAGAAGCACAAGATATATATTTCATAAACATATTCAGTGCACTTACGTAAATATATGTTGAGAAATTCTCTACATATATGTACAAATATATCTTGCATGAGTTTTCCGTGTGGGATACCACCACAAGCACACTGGTCTAGTATATCATGACATCACAGAGCTCAAGTATTATGACAACTACAAAAATCCTGACAATAACAGAGAACTAAAATAAGGACGATTAGATATGTAGTGTATCATGACCACAGGGATCTAATATTATAACATTCACATAAATCTACTATTATGGCAATCGGAGCGATCTAGTGTTCAAAACAGGCCCTCAAAGCTAGTTCCACTCCATTTTTTCATTGCAACCCCCTAATCATGACAATCACAGAGATCTAGAATCATGAAGATCAGCTATTTAGTGTGCCATGACAGTCACAGAGATCTAGTATATCAGGACAGTCACAGTTTCCATATGTGTCACTGTTTGACTCTCTGCCACGTTACCTTCCACAGTCACATTGTCCACAGACAGCTGCAGGTTTTTCCCACGACGCACCACCTTCACTGAGTGCCACTCATTGTCATTCAGCTTCTGTCCTGCTAACAGCATCTCTGGGCCTTTACCTGTAGAAAAGAAAGGACGAGCACCAGAACACATTCATTCAGCACATCCCTTTCAAAGTGTTTCCTCTTTAAACAGATAAAAGATACATCTTGATACACCCTGTTCTAAGAGATCTGTCAATGGTTGTAAAACAAGCTATTCGGTTAGATATGAGAGGGCTCATGACACAATTGTACCATGCAGTGTCTCCAGTGGAGTGCTAAATGTTTAATTAATAGCTGTATTTAATATAACGTCTGCAACCAGATTGGGAGACCGATTAACCCCTCAGACTCCCAGATAACAACACAAGTTTCTTGAGGCTTGGCTAGTGGATACACTTTTACAGCTCTAGGATTTCTTCTAAACCCTTCGCGCGCCCCCGCCCCCCCATCTCTCAAGGTTTGGTTTGAAAATAGGTCACAATGCGGAAGCTTTGCCACTGCATCGCCGTCAGCCCTGATCAGTGGCGATGCAACAGGCCGACACAGCAGTTCAAAGAAGTTCTGACATGGCTGGCCAGGCTAATTGGCCATGCCTAAGCCGGCCAAGCCCCCAGGGGTTTGTCTGTCTAATTGAGCTCAGGGTGTATAAAAATCACAGGGGACGGGGAAGAGGACACTGGCTGCTACCGGGAAGCCGCGGCTGATGACATCCGTTCGTTTCCGAATGCCCCACTGTTTCTTCCTCGGGGAAACTGAGGCCGCTGGCTTGTGGAGCTTAACAGCAAAGCAAGTGTCTCTGCGGGGTGTTCCTACCTACATTATCGATCGGCGGTGCAATTATCTGAAAGGCATGGATGCTGTGCGAACACTCACTACCTGTACTCCTCCTAAAACACCACATTTTTATTTTAATGCAACGTGTTTCACAAATGACAGCTATTCTCAGAAACTGCCAGGCAGAGAAGTGATTGTACAGTGTGAAACCTTGCATTTATTCACAGAGGGGAAAAAAAGACAGTATTAGAAAAAAAGACAGTATATTGTCTGTTTTAATGTCTATTATCATGTCTAACATCGCTGTTTATAAACTGGATGGTTAAAACCCTGAATGCTATCTAACAAAGCAGTTGTACTTGAGCCTGCAAATGGCAGGTATTATTTTATTTTTACTGTTTACTAATTGCGTTGATAACCAGTTTATAGGCCATTTTCCACACACCATCTTGGGCCTTTAAGCTTTAATAATAAATAGGTACATTGTGTCCTGGCTGACAGCTGTGGTAAATAAACTAGGTAGCCTGGCTTCTGTTTGCTGATTGGCTGACAGTTATGGTAAATAAACTAGGGAGCCTGGATTCTGTATGCTGATTGGCTGACAGCTGGAGTATATAAACTAGGTAGCCTGGCCTCTGTATGCTGATTGGCTGACAGCTGGAATATATGAACTAGGTAGCTTGGGTTCTGTATGCTGATTGGCTGACAGCTGTGGTATAAAAATTATCTAGCCATTTTTCTATATGGTGATTGGTTAACAACTGTGGTATATAAATTAGATAGCCTGGCTTCTGTATGCTGGTTGGCTGACAGCTGTGGCACTTAAACTATGTAGCCATAGCCGTATTATATTGGACATATACCACACACCCTCTGGACTTGTTGCTTAAATAACCTTCAGGTCTTGGTACGACCCACACTCATGTTCGTCTTTATTGACTTTGGGTTTCTGTTCACTATATCCACACAACAGTCCACTGAGCAGGTGGAGGGAGGTAGAGAGGGATATTTGCTGAGCGGAGATAGGACTGTTCGTCTGAAGTGAACTGTGCTGAAGCAGTGCTGGTCTGGTCTCAGAGGTTAGCTCCCCCGCTATCTAATTACCAATGTTCAGCCCAAACACCTACACTGTGCTTCAGCAAAGAGCGCAATCCCACCAGGAACCTCAATCCACAAGTTTGAAAAGTTGGCAAGCAAGTGATGTAGTGGTGGGCTGAAAAGTATTAATTCTGTTGAGTCAGAAACCATAGAAATCCCTCCACCACCCCAAGCAGAGGTGCTCTTTTAAATATAGACCTTAAGTACAAACCTTGGAGCCCAGGTTCACAACTTAACAGTTAACACATTTTGGAGTCTTTATTATGTCTGGGAGTGACACTGACTGAGTAAAAAAAGAAGAATTTGACTTATCCGTTGTTGGATCCTAAGCTGTAGTGGTGTTTAGGTGATAGATTTTCCTGCAAGTACTCTACAATCTGCTTAAAGAAGATATCCACATGGTTGTTTCCACCAAACAGAATTGTTGCAGATGAAAGACAGAAAGGTGACAATGTACTCAGACATAACAGTAACTGATGCTTATGTGCTCAGGGAATAAATAATGTATGGTCTGTTGCTTTTATAACAGTACTCGAATATGAACTTGGATCCTGACCTAATCTTAATGTGACTCAATATGTACTTTGTTTCATGTGACACAAAATGGACTTAGTGTTGTTGCTATTTTAGGAGTAAATCTAGCTCTTTGCCTTAATGATTTAACTCTGTCACAGAAGTGTAGAGTCATATTGGAAAGGTGCTCCATTTTGAAACAACAAATTGCATAAAATATTGAATAACACACATGAATTGTACATAACACCTATGTATGGCAGTCTGAGTTAAAGCCTTGACCAGAACAATAACTGAGAAGAAGCTCATGGGTGAGAAGAAGCTAACTTTGAAGAAGCTCAAGAAAGCCCTGTGGGAGATGTAAACTGAGGAGGCATTTTCAGCACAGTTTCATTATTTCATTGCACTCAACCCCCTCGGCGGCTCGAGCACCAATGCAAGATAATGGAGGTCGTCAAGTGAACGAGTGTGTCCTTGTACACCATCCTGAACACCTGGTTGGATGAGCAGTGTGAAAAAAGAACGGACGGCTTGGTTGAACGCTTCAATCTTCAACCCTTCAGAATCCGTCCAGAGTTGCTGCGATGAGAAAAGGCCATAGATACAATTGGATACGATGAAAATGGGGGGAAAAAGATACTCTCTGAGTCGGTAAGATGTTTTTTTTTTAATTCTGTGGAATATTAAAGTTACTGCACACACCTGCTCTATGCATTACAGCAAACCAACATTCCTTATGGACTGTTTTGTAATGATTGTATCTTGATATACTGAATGTGATAGTATAGCTACTCTGCGATTCTGTTTTCTTATTAAAGATTGTTTGAAGTGTGCTTTTACTTGGCCTCACTGTGCTAGCTTGGCTTATCATACTCTGGGGAGAAAAACTATGGCGTTGGTAGCTTTAAACTCGCCCTTTTCTCCCTTCATTTTATCCAGAGTATCTGATGGATATGATTTTAATAAGGCTATAGCCTCAAAGGCACGGCAATGATCCAGTACAGAGTGAGCGGGTTGAGACTTTGAACCTTGTAAGCAGTTGATGCTAATCAAAGCATGCTAATCACATTAGTTTGTGTAACAAATGGGTCCTTTTTTTGGATTTAGAAGTATAATTATAATAAGTTCAACATTACTAGGTCTAATACATGGACAAAAAAAAAGAAAGACCGTTGACACATAATTTCTGTGCTTTTTTTTTTTAATCGACTATAAACCCGTCATTTATGTCAACGGCTGATCTCGTTTTGCATTATGATGCTGTATCCTTTAACTACTGACAGTACAGTATATCTCAATTAGGTATAACATGATTGCATTTGATGCTGTTATGTTGCAGGCTGTGTAAGCCGTGGCCTGCGGAGCCAATCAGGACAA
Source organism: Esox masquinongy (assembly GCA_016801175.1). Taxonomy (NCBI): domain Eukaryota; kingdom Metazoa; phylum Chordata; class Actinopteri; order Esociformes; family Esocidae; genus Esox; species Esox masquinongy. Next base: position 6,231 of record JACXGI010005206.1, on the reverse strand, counting down.
GGGACAGTGTCTACCCAGAATACCCTGCTGCAGTCTACACCTCTCCATACAGGGCAAATCAGAGTGTAAAGGCAACATGAAGGAAAAAGGCTTGGAGCCCTGGCACCCAGACAGGTACTGTGGCAATTCCTACAGTGGTTACGCCAGCATATGGCTTTAGGCACACCTTGGGCAACATTCAGCTATCATCCTTTTTCCCTCCTGTTGCATTTATTCTGCATGTTCCTCTCAATCTTTACCTCTCAGTGTACATCCAATTATGCGATAAAATGGTGCCTCTAAGTGGTAAAATCACAGGGCCGTTTAAAATTCGCAACAAGTTCTGGCCTAAACAGAGGCTCTCCCAGATGGTCGAGAGCTTTAATTGAGTAGCGTTTAGTTTAACGACTGGCTAATTTTTGCCTATTTAAAAGTCAATTGAGGTTCTTTTTTCCATTAGGACTTTATTTTTTTTTTTGCTCTTACATTTCGAGCAGTTTACATTCATAGGACGACTCTGCAGCAACATACCTTGCTAATTAAGGCTAAAACACTAAAACACAGCATCCTTTTGCACACGTTGTTTGTCCTAGTCTTACCTGTATAAAAAGGACCAAAGCAGGTGTACATATACAGTATCACATGAATGGAAACGTTTTCCCAAAACCCCTTTGTTCTACCGCCACCTGGTGGAAGGCAGTGTGCGTTACTGATGGAAGTAGCAGGGAGCACCTGCCACTGTTGTCTCAATGAGCACTAGGAACCGATAAACAGATGGTTGTTTGAGTTTGTAATTAACAAGGGACAATGTTGTAACTCTGAAGGTTGCTTAGAATAGAGAACGTCTCATCTAAGGATGTTCAGCCTTACACATTATTTGATACTTACCTTACGTTCCCTAACATTTTCCTCAGGGGGATGCTGATTACATATGGCCAAAATAACCGCATTTCAACAGCATGAACAATAAAACAGACAGTAGCGAAACATAACGTTGTTCCCAATACAGTAAAAAGGATAGGAGCCACTTACTGAGATTACAGTCTATCCTGATACAATCTGGTGAGAGAGAGAGCGACATTGTGAGATAAAAAAAAAAATTATAATTAAAAAAAAAGATACACAACATTTCACATCCTTCAAAGTAGATTCTGCAGTTTCTTTTTCAGACAGAGACCCCACTATCCGGGGACAAGCTCCAGAGTCCAAACCAGCCTTTTCCTCGCCACGGTGACCACACATCGCCCACTAAAACATGAGCTGAGCTCCAATATGCACAGGAGGCCCAATCGGTCACATTACATTGGAATATATAGTTACTGTGATAACAGGCTCTTTCCACAGCCCCAGAAAGTCACGCTGAATTCCAGGTGGATTAGTGATCGGCCTCCCGCTGTGTGTACAGTGCATGTGTTAGTGGGCAGTCAGCTTGAGAACACACAGAGGAAAAAGCTCATTTTCAAATTCCCAGCCACACCGAACGCGTTCCGCCTGACGGCGTCATGCTGCGGAACACGAGTTTGTCTCCTTGACGTTGTTCCGCCTGAATAATAGAAGAGCTGCTTAGTCATTATCGCTTGCCCTCTGTCTTTATGGATTCAACAGAGCCCACCGTGAAGCCTCCCGTTTATCTACGCCAGTAGTGCAGTGTGGCTGAGCGCTGCTCTGGAGCTGTCAACCATCACAGAGCAGTGGATACAGACACCCAGGGACCAGACTCCTGCAGATGTGAAGGGGGCCGTGTGAAGAGTCGGCGGCTCAAGGCTAACAACCATGTCGGGCACCGTCACCGCTGTGCCACGGTCTCCCCACCCCGCTGCCGTTCCTGGCTCAGGACAGCAACATCGGGAGTCAGGGAGGTGGCACAGCTGATCTATAACAGGGGTTTTCAAACTGCCATCAGTATTGGGTGACCAAATTATTATTTTTTTTGTAATACTATTTCTTTTTGACTTCCATGCCATTTTTCACTCCCCAAATCTGTGATATCCCATTAATGACTTTAAGGCCCTGCTTTGCCGCGGCAACTCCCGGCTGACCCGGGACAGTCGATGTTGAGATATGTGTCCTCTAAAGCACATTCACATAGCGCTGCTCGTTCAACCAGGGACTATAAACCAGAATCTGGATGCGCCAGAGGGAACACATTCTCTGGCCACAATTGAGCTCACAGGTGCACAAGCTACCACAAGGAGGTACTAGTGCACAAGAAGCCAAGGCAACCATATTCGATTACTAGCCCCGCAACCCTGGATAATGCTGGCCAACAAAAAATCTTATCCTGTTTTCTACTGAACCCCAATGATAAAAATAAATTCCATCAATATGCAAATAGCTTTGCACTTCAGTGTACCAGTAGCCAGGGCCTTATTATTGACAGGCTACAAAAGGACAGGTGCTCTGGGCCCTACCTCCAGGGGGCCCCAACTTTCAGGGTGCACTGACCAATTATGATTATTTGTTTTTTGGGATGCCCCTAAACAAAAATTAGTTAGGGGCCCAAAAGTCTACATGCTCAAATTGCAAGAGAAGTGTTTAAAAAGAATGTGAAGAATAGCAGAACACTTGCATTAAAACTTTTTTCCTGAGCTTAATGGTAAAATGTGTAGAATAGCTGGATTAATAATGTCAGTGATTGCGTAACTCTAGAATGGCACACGGCTCTCAATAACATAATTACTTGTGTCTTCACCAAGGGGCTTATAATATTTGGAGCTCGTTGACATTAAAACGTTTGAAAACCTGTGATCTAGAATATCTGCTGAAACATCTGTTGAACACCAGAGCAATAATTTCTGTCGTGACAAAACAGAATGTTTCTAAGTGAGCTGGTCTCTCTGGTTGCCTGTTCCTTAGACTGCAGACAAAGAACGTTGAAGGGCTGAAAGGGTTGAGATGGATCCGCTTGGGAATGGGCCAGACGGGGATAAAAGGTGAGAGACGTAGAGGAAGGGTGGGAATGGTGAGAGAGGAAGAGGAAGGAATTGAGAGGTGTACGTATGACGTGCGCTGGGGAGGAGGACCTCTGCCCCGTCACACCACAAACACCCCCGTGAACGACCGCAGTCTGCGCTGTTCGCATTACCCAGGTTGACCGTGAGTTTGACCCGGCCGCCGTCCAGCTCCAGGCGCAGGGTGTCCGCTGATTCCTGGGAGGTGGTGGCCACGAGCAGCCCAAAGGCCCTCTGGGACATGAAGCGCAGCGCCACGTCCTCGGCCTCCGTGTGCATGCTCATGGGCAGGGTCACCTTGAGGTACATGCTGCCGTCGTAGCTCAGCACCGTGGCCTCTGTGTGTTTGGGGGGGACCAAAGAGGGGGGAGACGGCGTTAACCAACGTCTTATCGTCGGCAACGGTGAGAGGTGAGAGCACTTCATTACAACTGATGAGATTGGATCTTTGCTGAACGTTATATAGCAGTGTTTTTCCACAGCGCAGTCGCCGGTGAGTCTGTACAAAGCCCTGTACAATCTTTACATTATCAATAACAAAATGTTAGCAACAATAGTTATTTTTGACAATCTACACAACCTACTCTACAGTTTCAAAGTGATATAATATACAATCATTTGTAATTATTGGGACAGTGAAGCAATGTGTTTTTTGTCTCTATAATCTAAAAGTTTGGTTTTGAAATGTAAACAATAACTAAGTGGTATTAATTCACTGCTTTTATTGTAATGGGTGTGTAGACTTCTGCCTGTTGGTGAGACTTTGTTGCAGTTTTGGACAACAACACTAGATGTCAGGAAAAGCCTGTGACATACCAGCCTACTCTGTTATGTGAATCCTCTATAACCCTTCTCTAATGGATTCATATTCAGGCCACAAATAGGATGCGGATGCCATTTATATTCTTCATAATTATAGCAGCAATATGGCTTCACCAGGGCGCTCTACCTTTCTTTGAGATGGATCTCTGTGATTGAGGCTTATGGAGTGCCGGCGGAAAACTGATGAATCGCCGATACAGTGATACACAAAAAACGCCAAATCAAGAATAAATCAATAATGGGCTGCCAATTCACCCCTTGAATGACTTGCATAGAAATGCTAAATCTGTATGAAATGTCATAAAGCTGCCTTTATTAGGGTCACAACGTCAATGCAAGCGGAGACACTCTTTCCCGTTCCACCACTCCCATTCTCACCGTTCTCACAGCTGGGGCCCAGGTAGCCTGTGCTGGTGCAGTCACACACGTGGCGGTTCCAGCCCTCACGGCACTGGCCGCCATTGGCGCAGATGTCCCTCCCGCAGCGGATGTGTGTTTCCCTGGTACAGAAACTGCTGACGCCGGAGGCGCTCTGTATCTCGGCCAGCCTCCTCAGGTCGCGGCTTCGCCCATCGATGAACAGGTCCCGCACACAGCCCACATAGCCCAGGTTGAGCGGCGCTGTCCAGACCTCCGGCGGGAGGACGAGTCCCTCCCGGTCCTCGGGCAGACCCCCGAGGTACATGTCCCCGTCTAGGTCTAAGACCTCGCTGCCCTCGTTGGCTGAGAACGGAGCGCTGCGGCTGTTCACGGAGATGAAGCCTGAAAGCAGGGTTGTAGAATTAGGGGGGGGGCCATGACCCCCCCCAATATTACAGACAGGTCAATGTGCCCCCCTTGGGAAAGAGTGAAAATCCTGGGATCCATTGAACCTGCCCCCCCCCCAATATACAAATACAAACCTTCACCATTACCTGAAAGTATAAACGGAGTGAACAGACAGCAGTTTTTCGGAGGGCGAGTCAGAAAGTGTGCGGGAGTGTCTGAGTGCAGACTGCCGAAGTAGTAGTGGGACGATGGACTACGTCTTTCCACTCCAGCGAGAGAGGTTGCGACGAAGACTATTAATCGGGAAGGATCAATGCATCACCTTAAACAGTGGAAGATTCACCGTGTGTAACGCGGCCAAATGGCCAATGAAACCGGTGTCCGGTTTTCATCTCCGCGTCTCTCTTTAAATAGCGAGCTGTAAGCTGTAAGCTGTAAGCAACGCCTGCTCAAGTCACTGGGCCCGGCTAATGAGGAAGGCATTTCCCCACATGAGGTGGCTGACAGTATAATTGGCCACTTGTGAAATAGGTTAAGGCAATTTACTAAATGTCATACATAGATTACAGCAACACCCACCCCCCCCGAAAAAAAACAACGGAAGATTATCATTAAAACGGCATGCGTGCACAGCGTCTCTGATTGTGGTGAAAAGAAACGGGAAGAATGAGCTAAAACACGACCCGTGTGGGTTGAATGAACCTAATGGTGGCGTTCGTCCCCTAGCTATTCCCGTCATCCAGCCCCTAAATTAGGAGCACAGGTGGGGTTTCTCTTACCGTTGCGCCCCTCTCTCTGGAAGTCCACGTGGCACCACTCCCCGTCGTTCACCCGCTTGTTGCTGGCCTTCATCTTGATGCTGCCCGAGCCCATGTCCATCAGCAGGTACAGGAAACCGTCCAGGAGCTCCATGGCGAAGTAGTCGGCCCGCGGCTGCCTGTCTGGCTGCCGGTCAGTGCCCTGCAGCCGCCCGTCCCCACGGCTGAACAGAAGCAATCCGCCGGGCTCCGTGGTGCGGAAGTCGAAAGAGATGGAGCCCGTCTTCTTGGTGTTCCATCGGGGGAGGGTGAGGTAGGAGGCGGGCGTGTCGAAGGTCACTGGCTCCAGGGCCGCCACGTCCTCGCAGCTGAAGGTCAGGTCGCCGTGAACGCTGATCCGCGGGTCCCTCTCGGCGGCCAGGCGAGACAGTTCCAGCCTGAACTCGTTGTTCTTGTAGACCACCTGCGGGTACAGAAGAGAGGAGCTGGGAACGCTACACGCTGAGGCGGCGGCGGAGGAGAGACACCTTCCTCTGCCGCCGTGCTCAGAACCGAACAATTCAGGCGACAACATGTCATTTGGTGAGGACGTGAAGAACCGACCTCTTGGTGTTTTCTGTACCAACCTGGAACTGAAAGCTGTGTGGGAAACGTGACGAAAGAATCAGCTGTATCATCTGTTTACTGTCAGGAGGCGAACCGACCACAAACATGGCGGAAACTGTGAAATACATTACAGAGATCATAATAAGAATCTCTGGGTTCGTCTGTCTGTGTGCCTGCCAGCGTGTCTGGTTTTGAGTCTGTTTGTGTTCGCGTCCGTCTGAATGTCCGTTTGCGTGCTTGTTGGTCTTTGTGTCTGTCTGTCTATGTCTGTCAGTCTGTCTGTCTGTCTTTGAGTCTGTCTGTCTATGTCTGTCAGTCTGTCTGTCTGTCTTTGAGTCTGTCTGTCT